>JAOTOM010004556.1:0-87500 GCA_034440615.1 Ashinkailepas kermadecensis | reverse complement strand
ATGAGCTTGACCTCGTCTGCCCGTGACCCATGACCTTGAGGATGTGGTGTTTCGACAACAATGATACCTCATCCGGTGCAATTGATCCAATCGCGTCATTTCGACAGAACGCCCACCTGGCGATGCCAGGTTTTATGCTGCTAGCATGGTGATCAGGAAAAGTGCCCTATCTAACAGTTGACCTGTATACCTCATTGTCGAGCTGACACAAATACTGGGCATGTCTCGAGCTCGTGCGATGGAGGGCTATGGACTGTCGTTCGAATCATTCAAATCTGTCCAGTAGTTTCGGAGATGTTCAGGTAGGTTCTTCCCTGCCCTGTCCATGGTGTGTACTTGACGATGACAGGCAATGTCGAATTACGGTTTGCGTCGTCTTTAGCGCTGTCCAAAATGTATCCGAAAGTTCACCTTCGCCACGTAGTGGCGCTAAATGACCAAATCTGGCCGATGCGCCCTAAAACTCAAGTAGCCAATCACTTCGTGGCCCATCTGTTGGTGTGATTTAGCATTTGTTCGCCAAACGGTGGTGATCACCGGCGGAACGCGTTCTTCGCCAAGATGCTCCTTGCGCCATTCCCGTGTGCAAATATCAGTGTCGTCTAGATACCTATTCGAATCCCAAAACCATCGGGATTCCGGGTTTACCCGCGACCAACCGACGTGAGAGGTTGGCGGCTGTGTGACCAAGCAGTTGAATGTGTCGTAAAAGAACACAAGGTTAATCTTCTCTAGATGAAGCTGATGCGCAACATTGTAACATGGTCAACAAGGTGCACGTGGCTGATCACTATGTCACAACAAAGCGTTCCACATTACCTAGCCAGTGCGGGGTACTAAAACAACAACTCTAAAACAAATACGCGACAAACTCGGGGCTGATTAGGCACAACATAGCCAGCTCTCTACTTCGAGT
Source organism: Ashinkailepas kermadecensis (assembly GCA_034440615.1). Lineage (NCBI taxonomy): Eukaryota > Metazoa > Arthropoda > Thecostraca > Neolepadidae > Ashinkailepas > Ashinkailepas kermadecensis. Next base: position 86,584 of record JAOTOM010004556.1, on the reverse strand, counting down.
GCTTTCTCTTTTAATGTCCAAGGATCTCGATCCCTTTCTGATGTGCATGCTGAACTGTGACCTCGGTTGGAAACATCCATGGTGATAACAGTATTCTCTGCTGGCAGCTAGACAAGAAAACTTTCTTGACCCTGATTGAACATCGTTCTGTGCCTTCCAAATGTACAGGAATAAATGACAAACATGAGCCAATATCCTACTCGGGAACCAGAACAATTTATAAAGCAGGTTTGCGCATGCAGGTGCGATAGGGTGGAGAGGGCGCTTCCGGTTCAGGGTTTTAAGGAATGTCGTACAGTTCTGCAGTCCTACTGGAATTATGCAACTGATTTAGCACAAAATAAATCGTGGGCGCCTTAGAAACAGACTTGTGCTCGACTCGAGTTGAATCAAGAATCGACTCATAAATCAATCGTTTTTGGATGAGTCGTGAGTTGAATCGATTCCTTTCCCAAAAACATATCTTGAGTCGCGAGTTGAATCACATCTTTCTTATTTTTAACATGAGTTGAATCACGAGTCAACCATTTGAATCGAATGACTCATTTGAGTCTTGCACTCAAATGCAAGTTATGAACAAATGATATAAAGCATGTATCTGTGTAAATAGTATGCCATGACACAAGGTATGGAGTAAAAAGTATAATTATTAATGCTTAGCATTACAATTTTCAACTTATCAGCTGCCAGTGAGTAAAAAATGAGGTTACTTAAGTTATTTACCAAAAACGGATAACAATAACCACAAAAAGTATTAATGCTAAGCTTGGTATTCACAATCAGTATCATGCATGAGTCAATTCTGGTGCCAGAAACACAACACAGAAATGGGATGTGATTGTGAAAAATAATAGGAACTGAAACGACCATGCACTTTTTTTGGAACAGGCATTTGCACTGAATAAACTGCGTCGGTTTGTGTGACAAATAACAAACCCAGGTTACCTTACAAGAAGGTAGATCAAAATTTTCCTTCAAGCCCGCATGACGTCATTCGAAGTTTTAAAAAAAATATGGTAGAATTTTTGTTGCAGAACTTTTCTCAAATCATACATAATGGTCACTTTAATTTGCTTCCTAGCAAATATATTTGTATTCCGCTCACCAGGTGAGTTATAATCTTTCCCATTCTTTCCAGTGAGCATTTGTTCTGACACATTTTATTCTCATGCATAGACAAGGTCGGATTTGCGCATTGTAATCCGGCATTTGGAGAGGAATATTTTGTAGTCATCCAGTATGGAGAATATTTTTATTCAAACCTTATGCATGGTAACTCAACTTGCACCCATTTCAGTGAATTTTGAGCACTTCCTTGATCACAGCAGTTCGTTGTCAAAAGTTAATAACTTAGGAACTTCAACTTCCAGATGAAAAAAAACAACAAATAACTTTCTGGAAGGATAATGTTCAGGATCAGCCTATTTTTCCAAACATTTACCTACCTACCTACATTGACATACAGCAGTTGTTGAAAACAGTTTTTCCAGGCCAGCTAGACCCAGGGCATGATGCATTCTTCATTGGTGAATCTTGCATGGATTGTTGATGATACATGCATAATTGAACATTTATGTACAACACCATTGTGTTCTAGGAATGCCCTCCTGAAACTTGCAACTCAACTGAAACTCTCCTGTCAATGGGGAGAAGAAGCTATGGAGCACTTAGTGCCCCCTTGACTGTCCTTTCTTCCGCTCTTGAACGAGGGTGACAACTTGAACATGTAAAATGGATGGTAGAGGGAGCCTGCCAATATCAGGAACAAGCCCTTTATTTTGGAGGCACTTGATGGTGAGCCTGCCGGAAATGGCACATTGTTGGGCAGGACGATTATTACTGGGTCATTTAGGATACCCTTTGATGAAGCTAAAGAATAGGTCTTTCAATTAGAATACGTCAAAGTACCCTATATTTCCATAAAATATGCAAGATAGCATTGAGAAAGTCGGTAAAATTGGGTGTAAACCAATGGTGAAGGGAAACCTTCAAGCCTGCTACCAAACAAACTTCGTGGGGGCAACAGACCAACGCATTCATATTCTTTGCAGATACCTACTGCGTGCAGAACATGGGTGCCATGTTGCAGTTAGGTGATGTGTCAGGTATATGATTCAGGTTGTGTGTGCATCATGCTGATGTGGATTTAGATATTATGCACTCATTGCTTTGGATATGCATTGACAACCATTCATCTCATTAATCCGTAGTCGGATCTGAATCGATTCAAATTTATGTTTGAATCGTGAGTTGAATCAGATCTCTGTAGCTCTGAGTCTGAATTGAGTCGAATCAAATAATTTTGACCTGCTGTGAATCATGAGTTGAATCGGATCTCAAGATCTATGAGTCAAATGTGAGCCGATTAAAAAATTTGAGTCGAGCACAAGTCTGCTTAGAAGTTATATTTTCTTCGATTAAAGTGCAGGTGTGCTCTTCCAATTCATTGGCGCGAGTTATCTTGCTGAGTAATTTGTGCCACTCGCTTGTGATATAAGATACCCTGGAGATCATGGGCGTCGCCACCACTGGGCTCCCTGGGACCCGGACCCACATTCATTTGTTCTTCGCCAGCGCCTTATCCCTAACCTTGGCAATTGTTTCTGCGCCCTGGGGTTGTGCCCCACCTGAAAACTGAAGCTGGTGACGCTCTTACTGGAGATATATTCATCCTTGCTCAATGGAACCAGCCCGTTGTATCTATCCGAAAACTTTATTATCATGCTGTTGCTTCCTTCCAATCACCTCAGTTGCTTGTTCACGAAGATCCACGCCGACGTTCTTCTGGCGTCCAGACGCTTCAAACTTTTTCCTTTTACAGATCGCCTTCATGGCGTAGTCGGCTCATGCGTCTGTTTTGAGCGTGGGTGATACTTGGTTTAAGTTTGACTCAGGCAGACTCGCCCCCGGGCGGCTCGCCCAGGAGATGGCAATAACCAGGGAGTGCTCGCCGTGCCACGGGGTTAACGATGATCGACCGGCGCTGGCGGCACAGGGTTCACGGGCGTTATCGCCTCTTAAGCAGATCATTCGCTCCAGCGGCACGCCCCGAGGGCACGGCCTCGCCTCATGTCGCCGGAGCCGGCCTCGCCTCATGTCGCCGGAGCCGGCCCCGCCTCATGTCGCCGGAGCCGGCCTCGCCTCGTGTCGCCGGAGCCGGCCTCGCCTCATGTCGCCGGAGCCGTTCTCTGCTCGCCGGGCCCGGGAACTCGGGTCAACTCCGCCGGATACGCAACGTGCTGCGGCGGGGAACCTGAGCGAGCGGGTGAAGAAGACCGGGCCCGGGAACTCGGGCCTGCTCACCGGGCCCGCGAACTCGGGTCAACTCCGCCGGATACGCAACGTGCTGCGGCGCGGAACCTGAGCGAGCGGGTGATGAAGACTGTCCCGCGATGGCGCCAAAAGTGGAACCCCTGCTGTGTATATAGCGTATTTGTATGTCCGAGTATGTGCGCAACGAAGCATCCTTGCAGTAGACCCATACATATTTTTTGTTTTAAGGATAAATATAAAGTCATGTAACTGTCATGCACTCCATGTGCTCCCCCACGCACACCGGTCCCTGTCCATGTTAGCGGACAGTACGGCCCGAGCCGCACAGGACGGCCCGAGCCGCACAGGACGACCCGAGCCGCACAGGACGCGATTCTGCGGCGCAGTGGTGCCGCGGCGGATATTCCGAGCCGATGACGAGGCACACTAGCGGACAGGACGGTCCGAGCCGCACAGGACGCGATTCTGCGGCGCAGTGGTGCCGCGGCGGGTATTCCGAGCCGACGGCGCGGCACAGTTGTCCGCTGTTATCCACTGGTCATTTGTTCACGCCATAGCGGGTGTTTTTCCGTTCGGCGGTGAATTTTCAAAGTAATTTAAGTTCTCGGAGAGCTATGCAGTTCTTGGCTTCATGTGTGACCCACCGATTGCTGTACGAGCCAAAAGACACGCACTCGCACACACTGATCAGCCACCGGTTTGGGGGAAACTTTCGGTTTTCGGCGTCAGCTCCCCTCCCCAGTGGCGTACCTAGGAATTGCCTCAGGGAGGGGTCGAACGTTTGGAGGATGCCCGTTCTCCCACTATTTTGGTTAAAAGCACCGGATTTCGACCACTATTGGCAAAGGGGCCCATTAAAAAATAATAATTAAAATAAAAATAAAATAAAAAGTAAAATAATAATTGACAACATAATTTCCGTGTAGGGGCCCAGCCTACCTCCACCGTTTCTATGTTACCGGATTTTTGTTCTTGTTTACCAAAACGTTCACGTTCAGTTCAACGTCTTGTACCACGTCAACGTTCGTGCAGGAACACGGCGGATCCGATTTTGTCACTCTTGCGAAGCAGAACTTGATCAGCATGGAACCCTCGATGTGTCGAATCTACTATACTACTATACTGGCTTCAAACAATTATATATAAAAATCCTTTAAAGTTGGAGATTCTTCATCAGATGCTATTTTCTAACCTCGGCGAAGGTTAATGCATTTTAATTAGTTGACTCGTTGGTTTCGGGGGGCAAAGGACACTAGGCCCTCTTTAAGCGCTTCGAGGGGCCATGGCCGGAATGGCCCCGGATCCGCCAGTGCATGAGGGTATGTAAACTTGTCTCGTAGATACCTAAACGCAATAATACCTAAACTGAAGTCGGTCCTACCACCCGAATCTCAATGCGAACCCACCAGTTATCTCTTATTCAGGATATAAATACATACCTCCTCTTGCTATTCTTCTTGAAAAATCAGTCGATGTAGCCTGTTTCTTCATCTTAGCAACCCAACACCTATATGGCTATATGGCCTTGCCCCAACACCAACATACGAAACATGCTGCTCAACTGGGCTCAATGGTCACTCGCACAAAACATCCCGTTCAAATTCCGCTTTCGAAATCTGGCTCACTGGGTCCGCTTGCCCGTTACTGGCTAAACACACTTCATGAACCTATCGATGAAGGAATAATGAAACTGCTGATTTCGTCATCTCTTGCTGTAAGCAGAACTTCAACAGCATAGAACCCTCGATGTGTCAGAATCTACTATGCTACCAGATTGTGCTTTCAAACAATTATAACAAAATACCTTAAAATGGAATTATTTCACCCAGAATGCTATTTTTAACCTCTGCAAAGGTTACTGCATTTTAATTTAGTTTACTTTTGTTGGTTTGGGGGGGCAAAAGACACTATGCCTCCTTGAGCGCTTGGGGGATGGCCGGAATGCCCCCTGGATCCGCCAGTGCTCGCACACATAAAATCAATATGAGGACTTCGGTAGGAGCTTGCCAATTTTGGTTTGGCTGTCTCCGTGAGATCTATTTGATCGGATTTTGCATGCCTTTGGTGACACTCGGAGGTCGACATGAACAGCAATAAATAATGAACAGTATCCAGCAGACCGGTCAAACCTGTATCAGCGTTCCGTGCACTCCAAAAATATTTCAAAAGTGGATATGTGAATAGCTGTTATAAAATTTTCGTAGCCAGACATTGTCCTAGATGAACGCAAAGAAATTAAGCAAAGACAGAAAACATGCGCACTAGATCCGCCATGATGCCCACCGCCTTGCCCACTCACCATGCCTACCGCCTTCGCTTTGCCCACCCATTCCTTCCCTCAGCAAATCATGTGCGCACTTAATTCCTGGTGGCTTCGTCAGCGAGGATTTGCCTGGGAAACTCGATCAGACTGGCGGTGAGGATCCATTGGTGGAGAGGCGTGAGAAGCTGAACAGTTTCCCCGAGGTATATTTCTTGTGGCCGCACCGAAGTGAGCCCGACTGGAGTGTATGGCATCAGGCAGAACCACCTCCGAGTTCAGTGAGGTGTCTGGTGTTCGGGGACATGGTGATCCACGCTCCCCAAACCTACCCAGAACACGGGTCTGAAGAACATGGATAACAATGTCCGCGACGAGCACTGGGTTCGAACAAGAAATTGTCCACAGGCAGAATATTGAAATAGCACACTTAAAATTTTGTATCTTTTACTCTCGCTTTCCACAATCCTTCCCCGGGTAGACTTTCCAGCAAAGGATTGGCTCCTGTTCGCGCCGTCGACACTCGGTGTCATGTCTTCTTGACTTTCTTACCGGCTATTTTGAGTTCGATAAATGTGCTGATTTGTGAATATGTTGCGAAAAGAATCAACTCATGCTGGTCGCAGCACAGCTCAATGCAGTGCAGTTACACCCATTACAGTGATAGCATCAAAAGCACATCACTGCACGGATAAATCGGCATGGCATACAAGCGTACCGAGCAGCACCAAGTGGCACAACTGAGTCTTTGTAGCACACCGGCATACAGCATCAGAAACCAGATCAAAATATCCCGTATATCAACAGCAAACGGCAAACAATTTTGTCCGAGAAAGAAAATATTTCAGACATCAGTCAAACCTCTTTTTGAAGGTGCACTACATAATTTTAATAATTTTAATATATAATTTTAGTGTATAATTTTAGAACATCTACAAGTAACTTCGGAGCGGAAAAGGGGTCTGACAGTGTCCCCGCGTGCCATGTTTGCAAAGATTAAAACGGTAAATATTTCGCGGAAATTTCGGAATTGCGCTTCGACGCTTTAAACGTGCCCGGATCGATCGAACTAAATTCAATGGAACACGGAAGCACTGCTAGGGTTACAAAGAACGCTTAGCAAGTTCAGATCGACGGAGGACAAAATGTCATGCTACGACGCCGAAAATATTGGTGTACGGCGATAACACCACCAATCCCACTATTTCACGGCAAAAGCACACGTGCGACACCAACCCACCGCGCTGCCGTGTCCGCCAAAACAACTATTCGTACTATGGGGTTACGCGTGAAGAATCAACGTACAAGTTCACTCTCCCACTGCTTCACACGCTCCCATGCGCCCAGACAGTGGCCTGCAACGAGTCCGTACAGAGTATCTGCCCGTACCAGTGTTCGATATATGTCGTTTGTCACCTTTGACCTTTGCTGGCGGCGCTCGCGCTCGTCTCGTCCAACCTGCCGGGGCTACGTGGTAATTAGATCCTGGTCGCGGGTGTGCTGGCGCCGCGGCGGTCGCACAGCACCAGACGACACGCACGGCTCCTTGCACCGCGCCGGCTGGTGTGACAGCCCGAAGGGGCGCCATTTTCTTTTAGAAATGGCAGTTCGTTGTCTTCCTGGATAGTCGTTCGTTGTTGCGCACACATGCCTCGGCATCAGTAGTGAGCCCACTTTGGACGTTGTCTAAATTCACACGGGAAATTATGCGTCTTGTATTCATGCGATATTTCGTTATGCATAGAACATCGCTAGTCCTACAGCGAATACATTCGAAACAGGAAAATACGAAGGCAATTAACTTGATACAAATGCAACAAACATGACATTTATATCATTGCACTTTCCGTAGGAAGACTGCTGGATTTCTAAGATATTTCACAACCATAGGCGATAGACCTGTTTCATGCAACTGGCTCGCCGCCATTTACCATGAAGAACACCTCGCGCCATTTACCATGGAGAACCCCTCGCGTATTTTCTTCAGGATTTATTGAAGGCTCGATATATCGGATATATAGAGCTTCTTGGCTGTAGCCAGAATCAATTCTTCGCTTCGGCGGTTATCTTGATGTTTGATGTCACCATCATCATCATCATCATAATCATCACCATTATTGTTGGAGTGCACTTTCTTCTTGTTCCGCTTGTTCCCTCTCCCACTGCTAAAGGTGCCAATGCACCTTTAGCAGTGACGCAAAGGTGAGTTCCTGAGTTGCGGATGTATGTCCGATGCACAACCATCATCAGGGAGCAAATGCGAGCACAACCATCATCAGGAGCAGATGCAAGCATAACCATCTCCTGACTGCTATTTGTAATGGATAGACGGCGCTCGGCTGCTTCAGTGGGTTTGATGGCTAGTCACGTGGTGCTTCAGTGGGTCCGGATGGCTTGCCACGTGGCTATGTCTGTCACGTGACCCGTGTGGTCTGGACGAGCTATGACGGACAGTGGAAGAGCTATGGAAGGGACGAGCGAGGACCAGAGACGAGCTATGAGGTTTGTGTGCTGTAGGCTCGGGCACCACGTCACAGCGGCAGAATGCTTCTTCATCGATTGTAGCTGTTCTCTCTGGCCGACTCTTGGAGACGTACACCTTATTGCGTCCATTTTGGGTGGAAGTGCAAGATTTGCAAAAAGCGTAGCAGCTATTTTGATGATGTAGCATCGTTCACATACGTTTCAAGTAAGTACACAATATTCAGCGAAGAAGCCCACTTTCGACAAGAATGACCCAATTTCGGTTGGTAAAATGAATGGTAAACGCAGATCGAAGCGGAATTGGTTTTTCAATGTTCGTATTCCCGAAATCAGATGGATTGCTTCCGAAATGCGGCTTCCCTGTTGAACATGCTGCGTGTATCACAAGTTTGAGCATGCTGCACCAAATCGTTCAAATGGGTTGACATAATTTCGAAACATCTGCCTAAGTTAGACACCATAGGTAGTACGTCTCAACCGACCGCCCATGAAGCGCAGCTGACATCGGTCGACAATTTCCCTCCGCAAGGGCAGTGCAGGAGCCCCATCATAGCCCATGTCCTGCCCTCGCTCGTCTAGCTCGTCTAGCGTTTCCGACTTTGCCTTATATTGATGTCGGTTACCCAACTCGAACTCATCCGACCCGACCCGACCCGCCCCGACCCGACCCGACCCGCCCCGCCCCGCCCCGACCCGACCCGACCCGACCCGACCCGACCCGACCCCACCCGACCCGACCCGACCCGACCCGACCCGACCCGACCCGACCCGACCCGACCCGATCTGATCTGATCCGATCCGCTCCGATCCACTCCGATCCGCTCCGATCCCATCCAACCCCACCAGACCGGACCGGACCGAGACCGAACCGACCGGACCGACCAGACCGACCGACAGACCGGACCAGACACGACCGGACCAGACCGGACCGGACCGGACCAGACCGGACCAGACCAGACCGGACCGGACCAGACCGGACCAGACGGGACCAGACCGGACCAGACCGGACCGGACCGGACCGGACCAGACCGGACCGGACCGGACCAGACCGGACCGGACCGGACCAGACCGACCGACCGGACCGAACCTGACCGGACCGGACCGGACCGACCGACCAGACCGGACCGGACCGGACCAGACCAGACCGGACCGGACCGGACCAGACCGGACCGGACCGGACCGACCGGACCAACCAGACCAGACCAGACCAGACCAGACCAGACCAGACCAGACCGGACCGGACCGGACCGGACCAGACCGGACCAGACCAGACCAGACCAGACCAGACCGGACCGGACCGGATCGGACCAGACCGGATTCGACCGTCACGGTTTTCGTAGGCATTTGTCACAGACGATGCCTTCATGGCATCACAATCAAATGCTTGGCGTGATTTTTTTCGGTGACAGGGCCTCACTCACTTTCTGCGATACTCGAACGAGCGAACCCAATCCAACATCATGCCTATGTAGTTGCATGGAAAGAACTGACTTACAATCTCTCGTCCCCGTGTTCAAAATGCTTGGCTTCCACAACCTTTCACGAATCTTTCAGTGGCCTCTGTAGCGTCCACGATATTCATTTGAAACTATGGTTCAGATAATTTGCGTGCTCTCTCAAATCGAATCGGGTGTTGTAGTGTACATCAATTACTTGATTGCTGATTGTGAATGCACATAGTCGGCTTTGGCCTCGAAAACCTTGATTTGTTGACTGTCGGCTGCAGGGACTGATCTGACGTGCTCCCGACGGGAGTGAAACACCGGTCACTGGCACGCGAGACCGCATTCCACGTCGCATCCCTGACCTGACGTGTTTCAGACGGGAGTGAAACACCGGTCACTGGCACGCGAGACCGCATTCCTGGTCGATCCTGACCTGACGTGTTTCAGACGGGAGTGAAACACCGGTCACTGGCACGCGAGACCGCATTCTGGTCACATCCTGATCTGACGTGCTCCCGACGGGAGTGAAACACCGGTCACTGGCACGCGAGACCGCATTCCACGTCGCATCCCTGACCTGACGTGTTTCAGACGGGAGTGAAACACGGGTCAACGACAGCAGACGACATCTCTGGTCACATCCTGATCTGACGTGCTCCCGACGGGAGTGAAACACCGGTCACAGGCACGCGAGACCGCATTCCACGTCGCATCCCTGACCTGACGTGTTTCAGACGGGAATGAAACACGGGTCAACGACACGCGAGACCACATCCCTGGCGATAGGACAGACACGTGAGATGACATCCCTGGTCACATCCCTGATCTGACGTGCTCTGGATGGGAGTGAAACACGGGTCAACAACACGCGAGACGACATCTCTGGTCACATCCCTGATCTGACGTGCTCTGGACGGGAGTGAAACACTGGTCACTGGCACGCGAGACCACATTCCACGTCGCATCCCTGACCTGACGTGTTTCAGACGGGAGTGAAACACCGGTCACTGGCACGCGAGACCGCATTCCTGGTCGCATCCCTGACCTGACGTGTTTCAGACGGGAGTGAAACACGGGTCAACGACACGCGAGACGACATCTCTGGTCACATCCCTGATCTGATGTGTTCCCAACGGGAGTGAAACACGGGTCAACGACACGCGAGATCACATCCCTGGCGATAGGACAGACACGTGAGATCACATCCCTGACACAGGACAGACACGTGAGACCACATCCTGGCGACAGGGACAGACACGCAAGACCACATCCCTGGCGTCAGGACAGACACGTGAGATGACATCCCTGGCGTCAGGACAGACACGTGAGATGACATCCCTGGCGTCAGGACAGACACGTGAGATGACATCCCTGGCGTCAGGACAGACACGTGAGATGACATCCCTGGCGACAGGGACAGACACGCGAGACCACATCCCTGGCGTCAGGACAGACACGTGAGATGACATCCCCGGCGTCAGGACAGACACGCGAGACCACATCCCTGGCGTCAGGACAGACACGTGAGATGACATCCCCGGCGTCAGGACAGACACGCGAGACCACATCCCTGGCGTCAGGACAGACACGTGAGATGACATCCCCGGCGTCAGGACAGACACGCGAGACCACATCCCTGGCGTCAGGACAGACACGTGAGATGACATCCCCGGCGTCAGGACAGACACGCGAGACCACATCCCTGGCGTCAGGACAGACACGTGAGATGACATCCCCGGCGTCAGGACAGACACGCGAGACCACATCCCTGGCGTCAGGACAGACACGTGAGATGACATCCCCGGCGTCAGGACAGACACGCGAGACCACATCCCTGGCTTCAGGACAGACACGTGAGATGACATCCCTGGCGTCAGGACAGACACGTGAGATGACATCCCTGGCGTCAGGACAGACACGTGAGATGACATCCCTGGCGTCAGGACAGACACGTGAGATGACATCCCTGGCGTCAGGACAGACACGTGAGATGACATCCCTGGCGTCAGGACAGACACACGAGACCACATCCCTGGCGTCAGGACAGACACGTGAGATGACATCCCTGGCGTCAGGACAGACACGTGAGATGACATCCTGGCGTCAGGACAGACACGTGAGATGATATCCCTGACACAGGACAGACACGTGAGATGACATCCCTGGCGTCAGGACAGACACACGAGACCACATCCCTGGCGTCAGGACAGACACGTGAGATGACATCCCCGGCGACAACTCAGACAGAAGACCGCATGCCCGGGACAGGACCACCTCACTGATAACGAGACCAGCCGCAGCCTGCCACGTCAATGTACTCAGGCGGATGTGATGCGACTGCCGAGCCGTGGCTCGCACGCCCAGCCGCGCCCTGCATTATTCACCGGCTGCCTAACAATGACGCTGATGCAGTGGGTTGCATCAGTGCTCCTGTCACAGGTCTCGCTCTCGCTCTGGCTCTGGCTCTGGCTCTGGCTCTGGCTCTGGCTCTGGCTCTGGCTCTGGCTCTGGCTCTGGCTCTGGCTCTGGCTCTGGCTTTGGCTCTGGCTCTGGCTCTTTGCTCTTGCTCTTGCTCTCGCTCTCGCTCTTGCTCTTGCTCTCGCTCTGGCTCTGGCTTTGGCTCTGGCTCTGGCTCTGGCTCTCGCTCGCTTAGCGACTGTCAATATTGTAAATATGCGCCAGCGTGAACCAGCAACGGGAATAATCAGTCGGCACGGTATCCAAGCATGGCCATTCGTAAGCACGTGGATTCGTGGGTGTAGGTGGATTATGGGAACATGAGGCAACCTCCAGCCGCGGAAGCACACTTATGCGGTTCGCTGCGATCTGTATGGATGAATTGAGCTGGAGCCGCCTTTTTGACGTTGCTGCGTTGCCGCCCACTGATGATGCTGCCAGTTGGTGCGCCGCCGCACGGTGATTGAGGCGAATATTGACTTTGATCGGGTTCGTTTGATGTCCGCGCGAGGCTCAAAGGTAGTCTAAATTAAACAAGTATTCGGTATCTGTACACCAGTCTCACTCAGGGTTAGCAGTATACTTCCATGTCCCGGATGTGAAGGTAATAACATTTTGATGTAGGGAAATCGGAGAGGATAATTTTGTCAGCACTGAATTCGGACGGGGAATCTGTTGGCAGTGCTCAGATCGGACAGCATATTGTCTGTATATTGCGGTCATGAGCGTCGCCGCAGATTTTTGATAGGTGTGACGAGTGTTTTTTGGTCGATTTGTTTTCACGTAAGGCCCTGGGCGTAATTATAAACTATACCAAGTGTAGGGAACGCGTCGCCCCGTCCCTGGCTGTGGGATCCAACGGCCATGGTTGCTTCCGGGAGCATTTACATTAGGTTGGTGGGGAACAATTTCCATCCTATTTTGGAACACGACCAGGCGCGGTGTCGGTGACATGCCGAATATGCAAATGCAGGTCAAATGTACGAGGCTAACCCTCGCCTACCGACGGCGGCAGGGTGGATGTCATCCCCCACACCAGCTACTTGTTTAGCTATGGGCTCCAAATCGTTTGAGGTAGCGCTCGGATATCTGATGATGCTTCTTTTGTGCATATCTTGATGCAAGGAAGAAACCCATAGCATATCAGGTCACTAGATATAACGCAATTCATCAGGGCATTACAGACAAATATGTGCTAAAGCGACAGTGATCTTGCATTTACATATCAGTGCACTTCGCATCGTTAGAATTGATGCTTAATGGATGTTTCATTAGAGGATGTTTAAGCAATCAGACATAGCTAGGAGATGAGTCTTCGACCTTCCCACTTGACATAAGGTCATTGAATATCCAAGGTTACACCAGTATCATTGCTGGATATTCCAATTCCAGGTTTTATGCGCTCACCTACTTTTACAAAGTGACCTCAAGAAAATACGAGTATATTTAATTTATGCTCACGAGAACCCACCAGCGTCCCGGTCATGTAAGGTCATTAACCCTCGCCGGCATTAAACAGCTTGATCTTCAATGACACCCGAGTGGGTTGTGCGTACAACCCCCGTTGCATCACAGAGCAGGCTAGAGAAACTCAACAAAAACTACCGCGCGGTTCGTTGCAAGATCGTGTGACTGACACCAAGCACGCACCAGTGAGGTCATTGATCAACCTGAGGGGCGCGGTCAAAGATCAGATTTCGCCAACAGTCGAGACATGGTGCGAGGTGTTCGCAAATTTGGGTAATCTGCACACGGAACATTTACTTCGGACTTCGGACTTCGGGCTTACTTCGTACTTCGTGCTACATCGGATGTTGGCAGTGTCGTGACGTGTCGCACGCCGCATTATGTCCCGCAGGCAGTGTACCACATCAGCTCAAAACCTTGATCCAGTTGTGTCGTGTTTGCCAAAAATTCCGTTTTTCACCTCTATGTTTCAATCACACAATCAATATCACCCCAGAGTGGTTACAATTTTGAAAATGTGTATCCAAAATCAGCTTGGCTCCGTGACCCTGAAGGACTTCGATATTTGATGATCTCGTCGGGTGGCACCTTGCATTAGGAATTTCAGTTCAGCTTCAACTTTTTCCCTCAGCCATCTGAACTCGGTAGCTCAGTTGGTTCGAACGCTGGCCTGCATTAGTATCCCATGTCCTGGCAGGACAGGGTTCGAGTCGCTTCGTGCGCGTGCTTTCAGCCCCCGGATAGAAGGGACAGTTGACGACTGGCCCGATAAGACTGGGGACGAATTACCGGGGCGGTCGTATTGGTGCATTGACGGCACGTTACTCACGGTCAAAATTATATCGTTAAACTGGAATTCATGGTGGTGGGGCCAGGATTCACGCAACAGGTTCGCTTAGCAGCAGCACCCTTGTCGATAAAGCCACCCTAGCAATAATTCGGACTTATTTTTTCAACGGTGGTTTGATCACATTTACTTCGCAAAGTTATTGGCATCATATGGTCAGGGGTACCCATGAATCCTGACCTGGGAGCTTATGTAAGGGTTGGATCATAATGAGCAAGATACCATCCGACATAGCTTATCCAGATATTTACGTCTTTTTTTTGCTTCTTTTACGATTTTGTTTCCACAAGGCGTGCTTCAGACAAAAATATCTGATTTTCTAGAAAGCATTATCTTTGATCTGACGTAGGGTAACGGTTGACCTCACGAGGTCATGTTGGGTGCCATCAGATTGGCCTTGTGTAGAACATAAAGCTGGTTTTGTTTCATGTTAATATTTGTAGCTCAATTAAGGGACGGGGATGGCCGAGTGCTTAAGGTTTTGACATTTTCAAATCCCGTGGCCTATCGGCGGAACAGTGTGGGCGGCGCCATCAGCCGTAATTGTGCATAAAGTGCGTCGTGAATCACCCAGTAAAAATAGCTCGATTAGGAGTCAAACGGCCAGGGTCTGTTACCCCCTTCCCCTTCACTAGGGAAAGACGGCAACATGATTTCGTCAGGCGATGGTTAACATTGCTTCTAACGAGAAGCATTCCTCTTTTCCAAACTTCAAGCGTAGGTCGTGAGGTTGACACAGCAAAATAACATCGTAAGCATACTAATGAATTTCAAATTGCATTAGTGCAAATTTTTATGGACGTCAATTCCTGTTTGAATGCAACATGGACCACGGCCTATGTAGCCACGCTAACTGGGGGAACGATCCTCTGAGTGATCCTCTGAGGGAAACGATCCTCTGAGTGATCCATAAGTTGTCTTGACCAATGTGTCATTGGTATCAAATATTTGTTTTAATCAGATCTATGACAAACTTACTTTTATGCCCCATCTTTCGTATTTTGTTTGAAGTGCCATAAGGCAGTTGTTGCCATTTATATGCAGCTTCTTTCAACATTTTCTGAATTTCCGGTGGAGAGCACTGAATTGAGAGAATGTTTTCCGGCCATCCAGAACGTCCTGTCCGAGGCGCTGATAGCAGTCTGGCGTGATGCATGGCGTCATTTAGTGGCATTTTTCTTTCGTGTGCAATATTCTAAGCGAGACATTTCTGAATGCAGCTCATGCTACATCCATGGTGAACATCCGCACTCCGTACTGTTTCTATGGCAGTGTGCATGACAGGTGGAAGTTGAGTTGAGATGGGGTGATATGGAAATCATTTTCATCACAATGCATTTTTAACATTGATCGGGGTAACCGTTTGGGTGAAGGTTTGGTCTCAGGTTTTTAGGAATGTAATCACGTGTAATTAATTCCCTCCATTCCCACCCCCGTTTGGGTGAAGGTTTGGTCTCAGGTTCGTAGGAATGTAATCACGTGCAATGTATTCCCTTCATTCCAACCCTGATCTCAATGATGATGGAGCCCACGAACCTTGATTGTCTGCATACGTACACGCATACACAGACACCTACACACCCACGCACACACACACACACATGTATATACATACATACATACATATATATATATATATATATATATATATATATATATATATATATATATATATATAACCCGATGCCACATAAGCCGGATTAATGTAATTCCTTCTTTATCGTAACAATCTCTAGCAGATGGCACTTTGCCTCAGCTAAAGATTTAGGGGGAAACAATATATATATATATATATATATATATATATATATATATATATATATATATATATATATATATATATATATACATGTGCATGAATGAGGTGAGGACGCCTTGCTACAGCTCTCTTCAGTTAACTTTTCAATTAACCTAACGATGCGGCATCCACGATGATTTAGATAATCTATCTAATCTTATCTACACTACTGATGCCTCATTAATGCTGCGGAAAAATGACCGTGTGATGATCAAAAAGTTAAATTTATAATCCGGCCGTTCCCTTTCGCGATGCTGTTGTGCATAATGGGAATCTGGAGCCGTTTCGAGGCACCATTCGTTTGATGTTATTTTTCGAACAAGGTCGTGAGTAAAAAGCAGGTACTACGTAGTTTCTTCCCAGCTTAGGAGATCCATCTGTTGTCTCAACGATCACCACCACACCAGCATCCCACCTATGCACAGCTGAGACCCTGAGACGTCGACAGACGAACGAAAGCACGCCGGCGGGGGGGGGGAGAATGTGGCCCGCGTGCCGCCGCCTACCACCCGACCCCAGCCACCAGACCCCGGCAAAACTGGTCAGGGGGTACCGCAGCCAGCAGACCCTGGCACAACTGGTCAGGGGGTACCGCAGCCAGCAGACCCCGGCACAACCTGTCAGGGGGTACCGCAGCCAGCAGACCCCGGCAAAACTGGTCAGGGGGTACCGCAGCCACCAGACCCCGGCAAAACTGGTCAGGGGGTACCGCAGCCAGCAGACCCCGGCAAAACTGGTCAGGGGGTACCGCAGCCAGCAGACCCCGGCACAACTGGTCAGGGGGTACCGCAGCCAGCAGACCCCTGCACAACCGGTCAGGGGGTACCGCAGCCAGCAGACCCCTGCACAACTGGTCAGGGGGTACCGCAGCCACCAGACCCCTGCACAACCAGTCAGGGGTACCGCAGCCAGCAGACCCCGGCACAACCAGTCAGGGGTACCGCAGCCAGCAGACCCCGGCACAACTGGTCAGGGGGTACCGCAGCCAGCAGACCCCGGCACAACTGGTCAGGGGTACCGCAGCCACCAGACCCCGGCAAAACTGGTCAGGGGTACCGCAGCCAGCAGACCCCGGCAAAACTGGTCAGGGGTACCGCAGCCAGCAGACCCTGGCACAACTGGTCAGGGGGTACCGCAGCCAGCAGACCCTGGCAAAACTGGTCAGGGGTACCGCAGCCACCAGACCCCGGCAAAACTGGTCAGGGGGTACCGCAGCCAGCAGACCCCGGCACAACTGGTCAGGGGGTACCGCAGCCAGCAGACCCCGGCACAACCGGTCAGGGGGTACCGCAGCCAGCAGACCCCTGCACAACCGGTTAGGGGGTACCGCAGCCAGCAGACCCCTGCACAACTGGTCAGGGGGTACCGCAGCCACCAGACCCCTGCACAACCAGTCAGGGGGTACCGCAGCCAGCAGACCCCGGCACAACTGGTCAGGGGGTACCGCAGCCAGCAGACCCCGGCACAACTGGCCAGAGTATACCGCAGTCTCCCTCCCAGACTCCAGCTAGCCTGCCGTCAGACTTGATGAAGAACCACGTATGCTGGCTTGAAGTGGTCCAGCGGCCGGAGCTATTTCAACAGGCACACTTTGCAATATGATGCACGGTTTTCGGTGACAAAAACGAAAGTATTTTACTTAGGCATAGCCCATATAGGCCCATATATGTATGTATGTATGCATGCTTGTAGGTATGTATGTATGTATATTTGTATGTATGTATGTATGTATGCATGTATGCTTGCATGTATGTATGTATGTATATAGCTGATTTATTTGCATGCCTATATCTATGTCTACAAAATCATCATACAAATGTTACCTTTTCCTACTTTCATTATTCCCGTTAAATTATTCGTGTATTGTATTGTCCTGTTCCTTAAAATTATTGACCAGACGAAGACGATTAAAATGCCGGTCAAGTTCAACACAACTTCTATTTGCTTTCGTTTCGGCATTTCGTGAGCAAAACAACTGGACTTTCCGACGTTCACCTTGTTCAGAGTATTATTCCACGCACCAACCCTTTGCAGTGCCGGACATTGAATTTACGCTCGACTTCGGCTCGGTCAGTGGCTTCAAGTGGCGACGGGGCGCAGCCCAACGTGCCGACAGCTGTTCGTGTTTTCACGTCAGGGGGCCAACTGGCGAACAGCTCGCGCGGCTCTCCGCCGCGCTCATTCCGCGTCAGATCCGTCTACGGAGAGACGAATGAGCCTGCGGCGGCCGCCGGGTGGAGCCCGTGGCTTGTTTACATGCACAGGCCGTATTTTACTTTACCGCTCAGGCGAAAACAGTCGGCCAGATTTATTCCCCCCCAGTTTACTTTCCATCTAATCGCTGCCAGGCCAGAGTTGCTTTCCGGCTAAAAAAGCGGACGTGAATTCTCGGTCAGGTGATATAGTTTTCAGTCGATGCAAAGTTGTTCCGGGCCACTTTGACTTCATTAATTAATTGCGGAGTTTGCGGCTGAAATGCTCTTGTGAAAACACCCAAGAGATGAAAATGTCTTGGCTTGGGTGCATCGAAAACTGCTCTTTTCTTCTCCTCAGCTTCACACTTCTCATAGCAAAATGATCCCGACAGATAAAATTGCGTTGCAGAATGTTTAAAATCCACAGCCCACCAAAGCCCGAGATGTGTCCTTGAGCTTTGAGCCACTGGTCGATCCTCGGCTTGCATGGTAAACCCGGCCGACTTGCCACATGGCGGCCAAATCAAAACCTCAAACGGCTCAGGTTATTGATGCAAACCCATGTATTTGCTGAATCTCCGTGCAATGCTACATATTTTGTGTGAGATTGATCGATGGCCGGTGCTGCAGCACCGGACAGCAATCGAATGAATGAATGCTGTGATGACGAGGAAATACGCGATTTACGCACACATTCCCATAATAATACAATATTTCCCAAATCAGGTTCATTTGTGCTCGTCTCCGCAGGTGCTATATGTGCATTATCTCAACTGTGGCGCAGGCAATCATGCGTCTATTGTGCTCACCTGCTCAAATCTGCCGGTAATTCGAGTTCTGTGAAGTGCTCTGGACACCCTGGACGGTGGTGCAGAGTTGTATTCACTTGGTCGTCTCGAGCCGCCGCGCCGACCACGTTTTGGAGGCCTCTGCAACAAGCTGAACAGCTCTCTGGATAGTTTGTGTGTGCATAGGAAATCCGGGGACGCTGAGTAGTGTGTCGAAGGTCCGACAGTGCCTCGTTTGTTATTTGCCCCGTTCGCATGAGCAACGAAACCGTCGAATGCGATGTGATTGGGAAAACTTACGGAAATATTGCAAAGTTTTCGGATGTTTTGGTATGTCAGAAGCCTATTTTCAAGAGCAGTATTTTCGCAAGTTTTCCTAATCGCATCCCACTAGGAAGTTTCCCTGCTCATGTAGACGTGCTAAATGACAGGGTAAGCCGAGGCTGCGTGATCACCTCACGCTCTCGGTCAATTAAGTCGGCGTAGTATTTTGCGTTCCGCCGGACGGCACGCAGACAGAACGCTTGAACGTGTGCCCTGTTGCCGTGGTCAGCTTTAGTCGCCCCTGATCGTGATCAGAGCGCTAATCACGATCACGTCGGTCATGGTAACACCCGTAATACGGTTGGTAATCCGGCTAGTAATCCTGTTACTAATCTGTCAAACGTTCGAGCCCAGCCCGTTCCATCGCGATTGGATTATATTTTTGCATCGTTCTTTCTTTCGTAAAATTGGGGTTGTTAGCTGTTTTACAAATGATGTCAGTATGTTTCTATGTTTTAATACATTCTTTGACCAAAAGACATGCGATGTATATTGGCACTGATGTGCATTTTTGACAATGATTGGGGGGGTGGGCATAATACATGAAGCCTATGGGAGGTCCCAAATAGATAGTGGGCACACTCCATGCGGTCCCATGTTAGAAGTTCAAATAATTGGGGGACAAAACCAACATTGAGTGGACACTTGGCCACGCAAAATTATATCAAACAACACCACTCTATATTAGTTTATGGTATCATGTTTTATACTATGTATTTTTCGCCACCGGTCACCGCGCTCACCCCGCACGACTTTCCGCGTCCTCGGAATTGCGTCCGTGATCCTGATTATAGCGCCGGACGTCTAACTCTAAAGACCGGGGTTATTGATTGCTCAATGGCTTAGGCCGTATATTGGGACACGTGCTCCTGACCAAGCCTTCAAAAGCCCAGCTAATGCGTCAGCAATTGTATCGGCTGCGCGAGAAATGTCTCCACTAATCCGGTGTTGATCCGCTATTTTGACGATCAGCGCTGACTCGCCCAATGGCGTATCGGTCGTTATTGGAACGCTCGTTGTTCTGCTGATTACCAGCTGATTGCCGCCGAGCCTGATCCGATCCGTCCGTAATCCGCCTGTCCAAGGCAACAGAGTCATGGTCTTTCGCCCGTCTCACATCGCAGCACAACAGATACGGTTATCCGACGTGTTGCCGCGCTATCGTCCGCCAGCATGGCCAAAGCAGTGCTCCTTAGTGAACCCAGTAGCTGTTTCGCTGCGGCACTGTCATCACGTATGATGGCGTGTGGCTGGGCGTCAGAATTGAAACAAGGTTCACACTTAAAAGGGTTTTTGGCGCCATGCTGACACGTCTAGTTTTTTTTTGTATGAATCCACATGGCCGCGGGATGTTCGGCGATAATCTGGACTAGCAGACTCGGCTGGGGCCTGTGCGGATGAGATAAAGCCACGCTTCTGTGGACGGGCACGAACCAGCGTGCGTGAGTGGCCCAATCATCGTGCCGGAAACTTTGGGAGGTACGTTGTCGCTCGGTTAAATTCAGAAGCTGGAGCCGCTATGTTAAGCGCAGAAGGCCTTGGAATGGGAATTATTCATTTCGGAGGCAATGGTCCACCCAAAAGCATTCAAACGACACCACTGCACCAACTGCACCAAGGGGTCAGTTGGACCCAGGGCAGATCTGTAGGCAGAAGCGCAGAAGGCCTTGGAATGGGAATTATTCATTTCGGAGCCAATGGTCCACCCAAAAGCATTCAAACGACACCACTGCACCAACTTCACCAAGGGGTCAGTTGGACCCAGGGCAGATCCAGGCTTGTGGGAATTAAAAATTGTATCCGATTAAAAGCAACTGCTCATATTTGAAGAGCTAATATAAGTGGGGTCAGCTGAAGACAAGGTGCATCTGATCAAAGGTTCCTAAATCTCGAGAAAATGCCACCTTACTACAAAATATTGGGAACAAATCGGCCTCTCGGGGGGGGGCATGGTCACTTTGGTATCATGGGCATGGTCCCCTTGGATCCACCTCCGATCGCACCCTCCCTTCTCCCATTCAATGTGCTCGAAGAGGCTCTTAAGAGACAAAGTGTGTTGCATAAAGCTGCCGGGGGTAGAATTTGCGCGCGAATCTTCCTGGTGTCCCTTGCGAACAGCCACCAAGCACGAACGGCCACCAAGCACGAACGGCCACCAAGCACGAACGGCCACCAAGCACGAACGGCCACCAAGCACGAACAGCCACCAAGCACGAACGGCCACCAAGCACGAACGGCCACCAAGCACGAACAGCCACCAAGCACGAACGATACAGCGGAACCGGTCTCACGAAAACTTTCAAATGATTTGCGACACGTTCGTTCGCGTTGGCTAATGCAGTTGAGTCTTGCATTCGCGGAATAGTTTGTTTCCAGGCTTACTGTCAGTAGAGATATGTCGAATCTAGCTGAGGTCCCTGTCCATTACACGAGGAAGTGGCACAATGCAAGTTCCCCCGGAAGATCACGGACCTGGTGGCGCTTGGTTCTGGATTCGTGTGCATGTTTACAAGTGCCGTCTGTACGTGGCTCGTGACTGCTTGTGTTCAGGATGTCAATGGAGAATGAGTAGGTCGAACACTGACGCTGCGTTTGGGATGCGACGCTGCTGGAGTAATGCGGCCAATCAGCCTGTCAACCATAGACTCCGATAATTGTATCGGGGAGACTGGTACGAATTTATGCAGACGTTCATACAACTTTCGATGGCATGAATATGTTCCATGTTTTTTGTTGTGGATTTAAGTGACAAACTTATAGGACGTCTTCATTTTCACGGGATGTACAGCGCCTGGCTTCTGAACAAGGACGTACCCACTTTTCTGTAGTTTGCGTGCAAGGTAAATATCATGTCCATGACCCGGGGTAGTGGAGTCATGTATCTTACTTTTCTGGAACATTAAACATCAATCCTGTTAGCGTCTTGTAGAAGGAATGTACTGGAAAAGTGGCGCGCCCGTTGTCACAATTTTCGGACGTTCCTCAGTGCTTGGTGATATTAACTCAAAGACTTTAGATAAGCGAAAAGCTGACATTTGTGTGAAAACTAATTTTATCACCGGTTCGATAAGTCTTACAGTGCTGTACCGTGCTCATTGTTGGACTTTGTGAAAGACGCAGCGGAGGCCAAAAGAAAACGTTGATTTTAACTGATCAAAACAAAATCCGATTTTATCGGCACCCGCTCCCGGCGATAGTCACGCCACCCCAAGATGACTGCTCTTTCAGTTTACAGTCGAAAGCCATTTCCTCAGGGATTGAGAATTGTGGAGGCCATACGCCACGGAACTGTTGGCCGAGACCCGGCCTCCCTTCACTGTCCCACGGCCCCCTCACCGCTGAGACTACGAGTTGTTATGCGTGACGGCGGACTGGCTCTGGGTCGCATCATGTATCGCTGCCATCATGTATCGCTGCCATCATGTATCGCTGCCATCATGTATCGCTGCCATCATGTATCGCTGCCATCATGTATCGCTGCCACTGATGTGATGCTAATGTCAGTGTGGAGCAGTGTTGTCGACTATCAGTGTCCTCAGCCGTACGTGTGCTCTCGCATCAACTAGACTTGGAGGACCTAAAAAAGTGGGCTGATCAATGGCAGATGTCATTCAACTATGACAAGTGTAAGGTTATGCATCTGGGGTCTGGAGGTGAGACTTTCAGATATGCAATGGGAGGGAGGGAACTGGATGTTATTGAAGAGGAAAGGGACTTAGGTGTGTTGGTTTCAAAAGACCTTAAAGCAGAGAAACAATGTAGCTCAGCTAGGAACAGGGCACTCAGAATGCTGGAACTCATTAATAGAAGTGTGATATATAAGAGCAAGGAAGTCATGAAAAAACTGTACTTAGCATATGTGCGACCCCACTTGGAATATTCTGTGCAAGCTTGGAGCCCCTACCTAGAAAAAGATATAGACAAGTTAGAAAGAGTGCAACGCAAAGCAACTAAACTCATCAGTGGAATAGGTAGCTTAGAATATGGAGAAAGGCTTGTGGCATTAGATATGTACTCACTCAAGTATAGGAGATTAAGGTGGGACATGATTGAAATGTACAAAATTGTTAAAGGACTAGATCAGGTCAATTTAAATGGTGCTCTTCAGTTTAAAGTATCACACAGGGGTCACCAATTCAGGTTAGACAAGTTGAGGTGTAGGACAGTTAAGCGACAACAGGTCTTCAGTCAAAGGGTTGTTGATCAGTGGAATGGGCTGCCTGCTGATGTTGTGGGGAGTTCCTCATTGAATGTATTTAAAAGTAGGCTGGACAAATTTTTTAGACAGGAAAATCTTGTTTTTGAGTTCTAATTTGGATGGATGGGGTGAGATTTATGTTAAGTGTGCACGGCACAGACCCCTTTAAGCAGGGGCTATGGTAGCACAATGGGTATGATGGGAGGAGCTTGCAATTGTTGAGGGTGTTATGCAATAGCAAGTGGATGATGCTAGATAGGCTGGGATATATAGCTTCCTAGGCACTTGGGATAAGGGATTGATTGGGGCGAGAATATGTACATTTCTAGTACCTTTTCTAGATAGGCTTAACTCAGATGAGCCCCTGTGGCTCTTATTAAGCCTTAACACTTTATGACTTTATGCCAAAGTGTTCTCAGTGCCGTCAATTGCCAGTGTCTCCAGCAGTTCATGTCCGTAGAAAGGTGCAAATATGGGACCATGTATGGTGTTCAATATATCAGTCTGTAACAGGCCTTTTTCACTGACGAAAACACCTGTAGATTTGGCTCTGCCAATAAAACACTAAACACTGATCGTTTCCACGACTTAACGTTCAGTTTACGCCGTTGCACGACACCACTGTGGTTGAATCAGCTGTTGGCAACGCCAATGCTTCTGCGACGCCTCCACCTAGAGCTGATGTTCGACACAGAGGCCGACTGCACATGCACCGCACCGCCTACCGGCTACTGCGAAACCGCGCGAAAACCACCACATCAAGGCGCGCATGCTCCCACTGCCAGCAACCGACATCCGAGAGCCAGCACGGCTTTTGGGGAAGCTATAGCAAGGCAGGAGAGCTCCAGCTTCGGATGGTGACGGTGACGGGGAGCATGAAATGCACTCATTCAGAGGAAATGCGGCGAATGCGCACCTGAGCGCGAGATTCAGCGTGGCAGCCGACAAATCTGGCGCCACTGAACGGCTGCCCGCTCGGCATCCAAGAGTGCCACTAAGATGTGCTTCTGCCCTCCGAGAGTCCGTGTGTGCCACTAAGATGTGCCTCCGCCCTCTCAGAGTCCGTGTGTGCCACTAAGATG
Organism: Ashinkailepas kermadecensis; assembly: GCA_034440615.1. Classification (NCBI taxonomy): domain Eukaryota; kingdom Metazoa; phylum Arthropoda; class Thecostraca; family Neolepadidae; genus Ashinkailepas; species Ashinkailepas kermadecensis. The sequence goes on along the minus strand of JAOTOM010004556.1, from coordinate 61,966 downwards.
TGTCTCTGCCCCTCGAGAGTCCGTGTGTGCTACTGCGATGTGCCTCTGCCCTCCGAGTGTCCGCGTGTGCCACTAAGATGTACCTCTGCCCTCCGAGAGTACGTGTGTGCCACTAAGATATGTCTTTGCCCTCCGGGAGACCGTGTGTGCCACTGCAGATCCAAGAGTCCGTGTGTGCCACTAAGATGTGCCTCTGCCATCCGAGAGTACGTGTGTACCACTGAGCTGGGCCTCTGCCTGACCATGCCATTCGAACTGGACCCGTGGTCCACGACACGAGCGGATACATTTGAGAAAACCTCTTTGTACTATTGTTTTCTCCCAAATGCAAAGACTCACCCATCAACCACAAAATTTGTCTTTTGACAAACGTAACTATTCTAAGATCGTATCGCAAATACTTAAAATGCTTCCAAATATTGGTTCACGCTACATCAACCGACCTCAGAGTGATTTACAAGCATGCAGCCCGCGTCGGCAACCAGACGGGCGCCTGGTGGCATCAGGCCATGGCTGGGAGGGAAGAGAAGAGAAGCTTTACATAGTCTGGAAAACTTGACGCAACGCACTGAATATTATTTCATGGCAAGTATGAGGACAAAGCTGTTCTAGACGGGTGGAGTTTTACCAATACCTAAGGAAGAAGGTTTATTTTAGGTGAGCTAGACATGCCTGGGCCTTCGTGGCCGCATTTTACTCACCCCGAATCCTCCGAGCCAGAACACTGGATCCGCCAGAGGACTGGGTTCGCCAGAGGACTGGATCCGCCAGAGGACTGGATCCGCCAGAGGACTGAACCCGCTAGATGACTGGATCCATCAATGAGCATACTAGTTGTGTGCTGAGCATTTCGTGTTTTTCATATACCGCACATCTTTATTATTTTCTTCGACTTTGTTCCTCCGCGTTGGTCGTTGTTTTGTTCGCGACTGAAATGTTTACTCGGTGTGCCAACACGTTTCATCCACTCGGCGGTGCTGAATGTTTCACGGGACTCTTTTCACTTGACGCTCCTGAGAGATGGCAACGGCGCCGGCGGCTTTCCCCTCCAGGAGTACCAGCATAATGGCCGGTTCCGGCTGTGCTCACTGCATTGCTCGCTGCATGGGCCGTCACGCCAGGCCCCCAGTCGGTAATTCTGGCTTCATGGCACAACTTGGACCGAGTGTTTAACGTGCCGCCAGTGCCCGACATGACATGTTATAGCGTTTCTCACCTGGCCAGACCTGCTGTCTCGCGACCCCCCCCCGAGCAGGGAGCTAACGTGACCACGTGTAGCCGCTCAGGACCCGACCGTTTTTCCAGGACAGCACAGACTGGTGCCGATCGACACTCAAACCTGCTGAGCTATCCGAGCGGCTCCGGTGTTGCTGCTCGTTTCGAAGCTCCCTGCAGTTTGCAACTGTGTTTTACTACGCATCGTGCGTTTCTGTGACGGTGTTTCACGATGCGCCATGCGTTTCAGCGTTCGGGCGGCAGCAGAGTTTTCGTGTGCGGCCCACGAACAGCAGCGTGATCGAGGGCGACGGCACTATACTGCGCTGCGCAGTCGACCACCAGGCTGGACAGCTGCAGTGGGCCAAGGAGGGCTTTGCCATGGGTTAGTAATCACAAATCACGCTCGCGCACACACAAGAACGCACACGCACACGCGCATACACGGACGCACGCACGCACGCACGCATGCATGTGACGCAATGGCCACTTTGTATGCATGCAAAATGATATATATATATTTATATATTGCGAATGTACATTAGGGTGCGTAGTCAAATACAGATTCAAAGGACCATTGTAGGATTTTACGAAAGCACCTATAAAATGTTTCAAAAATGTACTTAAGCAAACTGGAGCTCCCTCGCCGCGATCAGTTGCATTATCTACGACACTAGCGACCCTAGCGGCTAAATTTGAACTTATGTTCCTAGATACATAACTTGTGTTTGCATGGAGTTCTGACGCACATTTCCGATCATAATGAAAAAGACCATAAAGTTGGCGGAATATTTCATTTGTGTGGCTTTGTGACAATGATTAATGCCGAACTTGTGCGCTACCCAATACAATATGGCACTGTGTACTCACGTACAAACAAGCCATTTCTCAATAAACTTTGAACGCGGGATTTCTTCGAGACTGCAGGAACGGTCGGTTTATCTGTTATCTGCAGCCGAAAGTCTCGTTTTGTCATTGTCGCTCTCATGGCTTCACGGTGCTTCTGCCGAGCGCAGACGAAACAGTGTTGGCTCTCCTCCCAAACTACGGCAGAGGAGGTCCCGTCGCCATCTTCACCGAACGCTCCACAACCTGAGTGCGGACGGGATACGTCTCGACCTGCGACGGCTGGTCGACCATGCGCCTGATGTTGTCCTCTGGCTGGTCCATGGTCAGCGGCCGACACAGAGCCGCCGATGACCAGCAGATCACGGAGTCTCCTGTCGCTCCCAGTCGATCACACTCTCGTAGTTATCGGCCCCAATGTTGACCAGCGGCAGCTGGAACTGACTGACCTTCTATTCGCGTGCCTGTCAACTTCTCAGTATGCATGAACTTCTCAGTTTACGTGAGACGGCTGGCTCACGAAATGCAGGCTCGCTGTCAGTAGCCATTTCCAGGAAAATAGCCCGCTCCGTCGCAGGGTGTGGGTTTTTTTACACCCCTAAGGTTGTTCCCTTAATATCTAGATTCCAATGTTTGTGTAATGATCTGTACCAGGATCCGACCACAGAGATTACCTGGTGGATTCATACCTGGATTACCTGGATCGCCTAGTAGAAATACCTCGTCATTTTGTTAAAACAACAAGACAAATTACTTCATCTCCTGCACAGCCGACATAAAAACTGACATGGAGCGGCAGCCCGAGGCGGCCGGGGAAGCTGGTTCCAAGAGGCAGCGGCCAGGAATCTAAAACTCCTCTGCGTGCACGCTAGCCGACCTTTCGAAAGCTCAAGGGCGCTGACCGATCGGGTCACGCGCCGCGACACCGGAACGTGTTGGAAACATTTCACACAGAGCCTGAGGGCCCGAGCCGCTGTGGAGCACCTCAAATACTCTGGTGATATCCCCAGTGGCGTCGCCACGAAATTCTTCCAGGGGGGCAATGTTGATAGGGGGCCTCCCGCTCCCCGAAAAGGGGCCTCCACTGTGTTAGGGCCTCCTCTTGCTTTTTAGGCTCTTAGTATGGTTCCCGAATGGGAACATGATTTCATATTGATGTCTTGTTTGTTCTTGGCATGGTATATAATTTACGCAAAGCGCAATAGCAAGAATCTTTTTTTTCGCTGAGAACCGAGCCATACCAGGGTATAAATAAGCAAATGTAGATAAATACGTCAGTGCCAAAACAAACCAATATCTTTATGCTTTATCGACGAGAAGAATCTTCCCGCTGGCCTCTTGATTGTAGCGAGCTGGTGGGGCTCGTGCTGAGCATATCTTAAAGATATCTCCCATTGATCAACCCACTTCTTTGTTCACCAAGTTTAACTGAATATAGCCAGGTTCATCACTACTGTTAGTCATTCCCACCAGCTTGATCTCATAAACAAAGTTAAACGATCATTTCTCAGTCCCAGGACAACAATTTCGCGAAGGTGACAACGAAAAGTGGATTGAATTGGTTTTCTGATCGTTATCTCAGGGATTTATTAATTTTTTTTCATAACATTTGGTGCTGGCTGCAAGGCACTTGGCACAGAAGCTAAAATAATAAATCCTCCGGGAATAAATTCACGGCAAGAACAAGCATTGAACAACCATGCATCAATGGCAATGCAACAATGTAACAATGACAATGCATAAATAATGCAAAACCTTCGAATTCCACGCCGTCACGCCCGTGGTTATCGCTGTGCTGTACCGTTTTGTAAATTATGTCGTTGAGAAGGTACTGAAGCTGGGAAGCTCTAATCATGCAGGCTGTAATCACAGAAGACAACTTTGTAGGAAGAAAATACATTTTAAAACATCATTACTCCCATTTGATATGGGGCATCGGTGTTGTTTTGTATGCTTGTGAGGGGGAATTTACCCCCGCAATGTTGGCTTTGCTACATGGGCGTAAGTTCTGAAAAATTATTGAGAGACCAGTGACGCACCCATATTTGCGTCAAGGGGAGGGGGCAAACGTATTTGGAGGGGGTCCAACTACTGAATAAAGTCTTCCGATTTCGACCACTATTTTGTCAAAGGGGAACTTTTAAATAAAATAATTAGTGATCAACTGAATTATCCTGTGGAGGGGCCTAATCTACCACTATCGTTTCTGATTCGTCGGATTTCAACCCAAGCTCCCACAACCTGTTCAAATGTATTCTTTTGGTATTCCTTGATAAATCACCTCGCACTGCTGAAATTACACCTGCACAAATCACTTTAAAATGTAAAATTTTCGAATTTCAGACATTCCAGTTCATAGTTCCCGGTCGCCACGACGCCAACGTTAGTGCACGTGCACACCCATCTTGCGCATTCGGCGCATTCGCCACACTTCGTGCGATGCTACGGATTCTGCTGGGCCTCCTACGCTTTGTTAATTGCTGCCACATGATAGACTTACGCCATATCTGACGTGATAAAATGCTTCGTATGGGCGTTCGCTGCGAAAATTATATTAATTAAATTCGATCATTAGTTCCCTTCTTACCATATTTTATGGTGAAGAAATGCGGATACCCGCTGAGCTTTAATGCACCTCATATCTTTAATTAAACATGCTTCCAGGTTGGCTACCGAACCGAAGCCCTGCCTGAGTGTACTTCTTTGGACCCATTTCGTATTTCTTCGTCTACGGATGTGTCCTAAGGCTCCAATTCATTTTTGTTAGAGGCCCAACGCATTTTCGAAACCCCTGCTCGTTTTAGGGTTTGTTGCTTTTTTTGCGCACCGAATATTTTTTTTAGTTGTCGGGGCGCTTTCAAAGATCTCGATGTGTTTACTTAGTGCCCGGTATTTTTGTTCGTTTTGGGATCATGTAACTTTTTGCGGCCCCAGCCTATTTTCAGGTCCTTGTGCGGTCATATGGCCCCTGTGTGCCTTGAGAGCTTCCGGTGTTTTTTTGTTGTTGTTTTTTTTAGTGTTCCCGGTATATATAGTTATGGCTACAACGCATGTTTTCGGACCCTGTCGCTTTTTACGAGACTGCGCTTTGAAGGGCCAGTCGCATTTTCGGTCCCCGTTGTGCTCTTAGGGTCCCGCTGCGTTTATTTGGGGCTTCTGACGCACATTTGTGTGGCCCCAGTACGATTTTGAGGCTTCGGTGCGATTTTTCTGGGTCCCAGCGCGACTTATCGCGTCCAGGCGCGTGGTTCCGGGACCCAACGCCAGTTATCTGGGCTCAACGCGATTTTTGTGGATCTCTTCTGAATTTTCTTTAACCTCCGAATCCCGCCCTGATTTTTCGAGTCCCTGGTGCCATGTTTTTGTATCTCACCTCGATTTTCTTCGAGCTCCGGTATGTTTTTCGATGCCGTACGCGATTTGTCAAGGCATCTGATGACATGTTCGGTGCTCCAGAACCATTATCCTGACCCGGGCTTTTTGCAATCCCTCCTGATTTTGGAGGGCTCCGGCTTTATTCTTCGGATACCGATGGGACTTTGGGGGTCACATGGTGCCTATGTGGGGCCATAGACGACAATTGTTGGCAGTCCCGACGTTAATTTTTGATGCCCAGACCAAATTTTTGGTACTACCGATGGGTCCGAGCGCGAAATTTTTGGTACTACCGAATTGTGGGTCCGAGCGCGAAATTTGGTAGGACCGGTTCGAGTTTGCGGGGCGCGTTGTACTTAGCTGTGACCCCAACGCGATCTTGGCGGTTCCTGTTGCAGATTTTCGTGCCTCGGAGCGAGTTTTCTGGGGCCCGACGTATTTACTTTGAGCCCCTACGCGAATTCTGGTGGACCGACGCGAATTTTTGTGGTCCCAGCGCGACTTTTGGGGGCCTCGGCTCGATTCTTGGGAGCATATCTCTCTTAGGAAGGAGGGGCCATTTGCCCCTTTGATATGTCACTGCGGCCACCGAAGCAGTTCTATTTTTTTTATAGGTCCTTACGTGATATTTTTGGGTCCTGGTACGATTCTTCGGTCTCCAGGTACGATTTTTTTCGGTGCCCTGACACGTTTTTTTCCAGTGCCCAACGGGTTTTGCGGGGACTTTGACCCGATTTTTTTGGGCGCAGAGTGACATTCCGGTTGATAATTGATTTTTGGGGCAGCAGCAACCTTTGGGGTCCAGGCGCGACCTTTTTGGTCCCCAGTGAGATTTTCGAAGGCGCGACTTTTTTAGTCCAATGTAATCTTTTGTGTCCCGACGTCATTTGCTTGGATCCCTAGTGCGAGTTTTAGCGACCTCGACACTTTGTGGGTGTCCAATACGTTTTGGATGCTTTTAGTGTCATTGTTGGGGCCCAAGAGTGATTATTCATGTCCGGATTGTTTTTCGTTGCCCGGCTTCATTTGTGTCTAAATTATACTGTTGGGGAACGGTACGACTTATCGTGCCCCAAGCGTGATTTTCATGATCCGGGCGTGCATTTTTGGTACCCATAGGCTCAGCGATATTTTCAGGGGCCCCGGCCGGATCTTTTGGGCCCATGTCGTGATTTTCATGTACCCCGGCACGACTCCTGCCATTTCAGATGCTTCTAGCAAATTATAGACCTCCTCTCGCGTCTTAGGGGTCTCGTCTCATTTCCTGGAGCTTCTTTACCGGTTTTGGACGTCTTCTCGTCCGTCCTACCCTCCCCCATCTTCAATGGTCCTCCTCTCCAGTTTTGGAGGACCTCCTCCCACATCCTGGGGCCCCTTTAACATGGCATGGGACTTCCTCTCATGTTCCAGGGGCATCCTCTGCCAAATTAGGGGCCTCCTGCCACGCCTCGTGGGCCTCCTCCTTTGTCCTCGCAAAGCTTATCCGTCTTGAGGGATCTTCAATTTTGGAAACCTCGCCTCCTTCCATACCTGCTACCTACCACTCCCATTTTAAGGGCCTTCTCTCATTTCCTGGGAATTCCTTCCGGTCGTCGGGGCCTCATTCGGCCCTGGAGACCTCCTACTCCATCTCGGGGGACTCCTCTCGAGTCCGGCAGGGGCCTCCTTTTTTCTTTTTGAGGCTTTCTTTTTTCAAATTAGGGGCCTCCTCTCACGTCTTCGGGGCCTCCTGTTCCGCGTTTTGATTCTATCTTTTCCCATTTTAAGGTTGGCCTCTTGTCTCCTGGTGGACTCCTGTTCTCTCTTAGGTGGCTCCTCTTCCAAATTACACGCAACCTTTCCTATCTCAGTTACCTTGTCCTTTCCTGGGGACCTTCTTACCCGTCGTGAAGCCTTCTTTCTCGCCTGGGAGCCATCCCTCTTATCTAATGGCCATTCTCTCCTATTTTAGGGGCTTCCTCGTACATCATAGGGTCTCTTTCCAATCTTATATCGTCCTCTTCCGTATTAGGTGCTTCCTGCCACTTTTCTGGATTATCCTTTTCTATCTTGGTAGAACCTTACCCGTTTCGGGGACTGCTTTTACGTCTCCGAAACCTCATCTCATATCCACTGGCTTTCTCTTCCGTCTTAGGGCCTTCTCTTATTTTCTGAGGTCTCCCTTCCCGTATTGGGGCCTCCTTTGCAATCCTGGGGGCCTCCTGTGCAATCCTGAGGGTCTCCTTTGCAATCCTGGGGGCCTCCTTTGTAATCCTGGGGGCCTCCTTTGCAATCATGGGGGTCTCCTTTGCAATCCTGGGGCCACTTTTGCAATCCTGGTGGCCTCCTTTACAATCCTGTGGGCTTCCTTCGCAATCCTAAGGGCCTCCTTTGCAATCCTAGGGGCCTCCTGTGCAATCCCTGGGGCCTCCTTTGCAATCCTGGAGGCCTCCTTTTGCAATCATGTGGGTCTCCTTTGCAATCCTGGAGTCCTCCTTTGTAATCCTGGGGGCCTCCTTTGCAATCCTGGTGCCTCCTTTGCAATCCTGGAGTCCTCCTTTGTAATCATGGGGCCTCCTTTGCAATCCTGAGGCTTCCTTTGCAATCCTGGTGTCCTCCTTTGCAATCCTGAGGGCCTCCTTTGCAATCCTGGAATCCTCCTTTGTAATCCTGGGGGCCTCCTTTGCAATCCTGGTGCCTCCTTTGCAATCCTGGAGTCCTCCTTTGTAATCATGGGGCCTCCTTTGCAATCCTGAGGCTTCCTTTGCAATCCTGGTGTCCTCCTTTGCAATCCTGAGGGCCTCCTTTGCAATCCTGGAGTCCTCCTTTGTAATCATGGGGGCCTCCTTTGCAATCCTGGGGCATCCTTTGCAATCCAGGGCGCTCCTTTGCAATACTGGGGCCTCCTTTGCAATCCTGGGGGCCTCCTTTTCAATCCTGGGGGCCTCCCTTTGTAATCATGGGGGCCTCCTTTGCAATCCTGGAGTCCTCCTTGGTAATCCTGGTGGCCTCCTTTGTAATCCTGGAGCGTCCTTTGCAATCCTGGGGCCTCCTTTGCAATCCTGTGGGCCTCCTTTGCAATCCTGGAGTCCTCCTTTGCAATCCTGGAGGCCTCCTTTGCAATCGTGAGGGCCTCCTTTGCATTCCTGGGGGTCTCCTTCGCAATCCTGGAGTCCTCCTTTGCAAACCTGGGGGCCTCCTTTGCAATCCTGGGGGCATCCTTTGCAATCCTGGAGTTCTCCTTTGAAATCCTGGTGGCCTCCTTTGCAATCCTGGGAGCCTCTTTTGCAATCCTGGGGCCTCCTTTGAAATCCTGGGGGCCTCCTTTTCAATCCTGGGGGCCTCCTTTATAATCCTGGAGGCCTCCTTTGCAATCCTGGGGGCCTCCTTTGCAATCCTGGGGGCCTCCTTTGTAATCCTGGAGGTCTCCTTTGCAATCGTGAGGGCCTCCTTTGCATTCCTGGGGGTCTCCTTTGCAATCCTGGAGTCCTTCTTTGCAAACCTGGGGGCCTCCTTTGCAATCATGGGGGCCTCCTTTGCAATCATGGGGGCCTCCTTTTCAATCCAGGGGGCCTCCTTTGTAATCATGGAGGTCTCCTTTGCAATCCTGGGGCCTCCTTTGCAATCTTGGGGGCCTCCTTTTCAATCATGGGGGCCTCCTTTGTAATCATGGAGGCCTCCTTTGCAATCCAGGGGGCCTCCTTTTCAATCCTGGGGGCCTCCTTTGTAATCCTGGAGGCCTCCTTTGCAATCCTGGGGGCCTCCTTTGCAATCCTGGGCACCTCCTTTGTAATCCTGGAGGCCTCCTTTGCAATCGTGAGGGCCTCCTTTGCATTCCTGGGGGTCTCCTTTGCAATCCTGGAGTCCTCCTTTGCAAACCTGGGGGCCTCCTTTGCAATCCTGGGGGCCTCCTTTGCACTCCTGGGGGCCTCCTTTTCAATCCAAGGGGCCTCCTTTGTAATCATGGAGGCCTCCTTTGCAATCCTGGGGGCCTCCTTTTAAATCCAGGGGGCCTCCTTTGTAATCCTGGAGGCCTCCTTTGCAATCCTGGGGGCCTCCTTTGCAATCCTGGGGGCATCCTTTGCATTCCTGGGGGCCTCCGTGCCAATTGTTGGCACTCTCGTGATTTCTGGGGCCTCATATCCTCTCCTAGGTGACTCCTTCTTCAAATTAGGGGCCTCCTCTCACTTCTTGGAGGCCTCCTCTCGTGTCTCGTCGGCCTCATTGCTCATTTTTTTCCTGTGCATTTCCGGATAGGGGCCTCCTCAAATTTCAGGGGGCGGCGCCCCCTGTTTGACGGCAGGGGGGAGACTGCCCCCCCTGCCCCCCCCCGTGACGACGCCCTTGGATATCCCGCCTGTCCACCGGGTGTTATTCTGCGCCGCCCTAGGGACTATAAAGCTGGACCAATGTGTTCCCAGCGACGTGTTCCCGTGACAATCCTGGCTGCGAAGTTGACAAGTTGTTATACTCTGTAGCTGGCTCTTGGATGCCCCTCCCCAGACAGAAATGCAGTAAGTGATATGCGGGAAGGCGTGGGGTTGAATTGTTGGGTTTGGCGTGGGTTGGGGGTCCGGACCAGGACCCACCCGGGATCTCCAGCCCTGCTCTCAGTCGTTCCAAGAACGAGGTCTCCAGGGACGCTCCCACCCGCAGGCAACTATAGATCTCGCACCGCAGCCAGCGTTCCATCCGTCCCGGATGCATCACGAGGCCTCGAGTTGAGGTCCAGGGAGGGATAATCTTTTTATTTCTGCTTCTAGTGGTGTAATTTCGTGAACGTATCGCATACACAATCACTGTAGCTCTGTATACATTCCTGAAAAGGGTGACCGCATAGATGCTCCAGGCAGTGAGGTTATGGGCTATGACTGGTATGCACGGATATTCGACTCCACTCTTGTTTGCACTACTGACCCTCGCTCGTCTGGCACCTCAATATGCATCTTATACTGAAAATACCAAATACGAGTGACTGTACTCAGCACTTTAAATCCGTCGTGATTTTCCGCGGTCTGATCTGAGATCAGTCGTGATTCCCCTGTCTGACTTGATGCCAGTGTGATTCCTCTGTCTAACCTGAGTTCAGCTTGGACATTCCCCGTCTGACCTGTGATCGAAGACGACGAAGACAAATACGTATATGCAGGCCATCCACAATAGACTCGTGGCTATTACAACCTATTGTCGAGATTTAAAACAAAGGTCATCAGTAAATAAGGGCAGTCACAGGCACACACGCATACATATAACAATTGTTCATACTAGCGGCACGGGAAGAATCAGCAAGTACAATGACAAGACAGTAAGTCCGATCAGAAGTCAGTAAGTATGATCAGTATGATCAGAAGTCGGGCAGTACGATCAGAGCAGTCAGTCCGGTGTCCATGCACAAATGCCGCCCAAGGCGGCGGCTGAACAGGAGAACCGGCAGTCGCTTCATCTCGTGCGGCAGCTCGTTAAGCAGGGCAGAGTATCGAGAGCAAAAACGGCTCCTGCCCATATCCGTCCGTGATCTGGGGACGTACAGGTGCCGGTCCTGACGGGTGTGGCGGTCACGATGCTCGGCTATTGTGGTAAGGGTACCGGCTAACGAAGCCGGCTCCTGCAGGCGGCGCACCTTATGAAGCAGGCTCGGCGTGTGGTGTGAGACCAAGTTGTCCGCGCTCATCCGGCCAAGGCGCTCTAACAGATCCGTGACATGGTCAAATTTAGTTCGTCCGAAAATACCTTTTCCTCCAAAGATCAGTCGTCATTCTCCCCGTCTGAGCTGAGATCAGTCGTGACTGTCTCCGTCTGAGATCAGCCGCCATCTTGATACCAGCGTGAATCTCCGGTCCGACCTGAGTTCAGCCGTGATTCCCCCGGTCTAATCTGAGAGCAGGCGTGAATCTCCGGTCCGACCTGAGTTTAGCCGTGATTCCCCGGTTTAATCTGAGAGCAGGCGTGAATCTCCGGTCCGACCTGAGTTCAGCCGTGATTCCCCCGGTCTAATCTGAGAGCAGGCGTGAATCTCCGGTCTGGCCTGCGTTCAGCCGTGATTCCCCCGGTTTAATTTGAGAGCAGGCGTGAATCTCCGGTCCGACCTGAGTTCAGCCGTGATTCCCCCGGTCTAATCTGAGACCAGGCGTGAATCTCCGGTCTGGCCTGAGTTCAGCCGTGATTCCCCCGGTCTAATCTGAGAGCAGGCGTGAATCTCCGGTCCGACCTGAGTTCAGCCGTGATTCCCCCGGTCTAATCTGAGAGCAGGCGTGAATCTCCGGTCCGACCTGAGTTCAGCCGTGATTCCCTCGGTCTAATCTGAGAGCAGGCGTGAATCTCCGGTCCGACCTGAGTTCAGCCGTGATTCCCCCGGTCGAATCTGAGAGCAGGCGTGAATCTCCGGTCTGGCCTGAGTTCAGCCGTGATTCCCCCGGTTTAATCTGAGATCAGGCGTGAATCTCCGGCCTAGCCTGAGGTCGGCCGTGATTCTCCGGCGGTCTGACACGAGCCTGTGACGGTTGCGCCGCCCGGCGCCGTCGCCAGTCCGTCCGATGGGGTCACCACCCGACGACTGGCGACCGTGAGCCGGCCTCCGGGTGGACCTCCACCGCCGGAGAAGCTGGCGACCGACCAGTGCGCCTCGCGTAGCACACATCCGGTGGGCTCGTTCGGGCCGCCGCGGCGGGCTCGTTCGGGCCGCCGCGGCGGGCTCGTTCGGGCCGCCGCGGCGGGCTCGTTCGGGCCGCCGCGGCGGGCTCGTTCGGGCCGCCGCGGCGGGCTCGTTCGGGCCGCCGCGGCGGGCTCGTTCGGCCGCCGCGGCGGGCTCGTTCGGGGGCGCCGCGGCGGCGGGCTCGTTCGGCCGCCGCGGCGGGCTCGTTCGCCGCCGCGCGGGCTCGTTCGGGCCGCCGCGGCGGGCTCGTTCGGCCGCCGCGGCGGGCTCGTTCGGGCCGCCGCGGCGGGCTGTTCGGGCCGCCGCGGCGGGCTCGTCGCCGCCGCGGGCCCGTTCGCGGCGGGCCCGCGCCGCGGCGGGCTCGTTCGGCCGTGCGGACTGGCTGCCACATATGACGCCGCTTCGGAACTTCGCCGGGGCCACAGATCCGCCACCAGCGACACCACTGTCCGCGGGGCAGCCGGTCAGGCGGCTCTTCGGGGCCGAAACGGCCGCCGGCCTGCGACGCACGCCATTGTCACACGCCTCGAGATATGACCCGCCGCATCGGCGCGGAATGGCGGGACGGAGGAGAAATTGGCGCGATTGCGGCCGGTTGTCGAGCGCGGTCGATGTTAATGCGTGGTGCAGTGGTGTGCCGATGCTCGTTGAAGTGGCTGAAGGCCGGCAAGCAAGGCCACTGCAGTGAATGCAAGTGGGACGCATTTCGGCGAGATTAAACGACGAAGGAGAAATTCTTTGAAGGGGCCTCATAATGAAATGTTCATCTTCGTCTTGCATTGGCAATTTTATTCCGGGACGCTGAAATCGAACTCTTTGTAGTCGAAATGAATATAGCTGGTGAATGTGACTGGAAATTAATGACCAGTCGACTGAATGCGGAATTAAAATGTCGGAGGACAAAACGGGGTGGCGTACCATTGCAGCCCGGCCAACAGGATGGTGCGACGGCAACCGTCTGTTCCTGGTCGAGACCAAAATCTGTTACATTTCGGTCTGTCTCTGCCTGCCAGGAAACTTGCAACCCATGACAAGTCGACAAGCCATCGACACGAATGCGTGTCGTCTCTCGTTTTCGCTGTGGAGTATCTACAACGGGCGGGCGTAGTCCATTGCCGTTCGTGAACTGTGTGGCGGATATTTCTTCCGAACACTTGGAATGTGTAGTTGTGTGAATGTATAATCTTGGCGGAAATTTAATCGGATAATGGTATCGTTTTCGGATAGGCATTTCGAACGAACTGAAACACGCGTCCGTACTTGATACCGAGTACTACTGTATTGTCTATGCTGAGATAGTTGCTACGAAGCAACTGACGACATATTAACCGCGGTGCGATTGCATCGGCTTCGAGCAAAACGTCCCGGCCTTCCCAGGGATGGTGAGATTAGCAGAGCTGAAGAGGCAATTTCACTTTTGAAGGCCTGCGATCCAGACACCACATCTCGGCCAGCTGCTCCTCAGTCAAGGTCCGTCCGACGAGTCTGGCGGTACTTCTCCAGGACAAGCCGCCATTTAGGGTCGCTGGTTTTGTTTATTGGGTGGTTCACGACGCACTTTATGCACAATCACCGTCAATGGCGCCGCTTTAGGGTCGCTGGACGAGAGAAGGCATGAGGAGGACTCCGTGTCTCTAGGTGTCCCATGCTACTGACACAGAGTCGGGACAGACCGTGTGTGGACTGACCACGACTGTGCCCTCCCGGCAACCCATGGAAGGGTGTCTCACGCTACTGACACAGAGTCGGGACAGACCGTGTGTGGACTGACCACGACTGTGCCCTCCCCGCAACCCATGGAAGGGTGTCTCACGCTGCTGACACAGAGACAAGACAGACCGTGTGTGGACTGACCACGACTGTGCCCTCCCCGCAACCCATGGAAGGGTGTCCCATGCTACTGACACAGAGTCGGGACAGACCGTGTGTGGACTGACCACGACTGTGCCCTCCCGGCAACCCATGGAAGGGTGTCCCATGCTGCTGACACAGAGTCGGCACAGACCGTGTGTGGACTGACCACGACTGTGCCCTCCCGGCAACCCATGGAAGGGTGTCCCATGCTACTGACACAGAGTCGGGACAGACCGTGTGTGGACTGACCACGACTGTGCCCTCCCCGCAACCCATGGAAGGGTGTCTCACGCTGCTGACACAGAGTCGGGACAGACCGTGTGTGGACTGACCACGACTGTGCCCTCCCTGCAACCCATGGAAGGGTGTCCCATGCTACTGACACAGAGTCGGGACAGACCGTGTGTGGACTGACCACGACTGTGCCCTCCCTGCAACCCATGGAAGGGTGTCTCACGCTGCTGACACAGAGTCGGGACAGACCGTGTGTGGACTGACCACGACTGTGCCCTCCCGGCAACCCATGGAAGGGTGTCTCACGCTGCTGACACAGAGTCGGGACAGACCGTGTGTGGACTGACCACGACTGTGCCCTCCCGGCAACCCATGGAAGGGTGTCTCACGCTGCTGACACAGAGTCGGGACAGACCGTGTGTGGACTGACCACGACTGTGCCCTCCCGGCAACCCATGGAAGGGTGTCTCACGCTGCTGACACAGAGTCGGGACAGACCGTGTGTGGACTGACCACGACTGTGCCCTCCCGGCAACCCATGGAAGGGTGTCTCACGCTGCTGACACAGAGTCGGGACAGACCGTGTGTGGACTGACCACGACTGTGCCCTCCCTGCAACCCATGGAAGGGTGTCTCACGCTGCTGACACAGAGTCGGGACAGACCGTGTGTGGACTGACCACGACTGTGGTTTCCCTGCAACCCATGGAAGGGTGTCTGACGCTGCTGACACAGAGTCGGGACAGACCGTGTGTGGACTGACCACGATTGTGCCCTCCCGGCAACCCATGGAAGGGTGTCTCATGCTGCTGACACAGAGTCGGGACAGACCGTGTGTGGACTGACCACGACTGTGCCCTCCCGGCAACCCATGTAAGGGTGTCTCACGCTGCTGACACAGAGTCGGGACAGACCGTGTGTGGACTGACCACGACTGTGCCCTCCCGGCAACCCATGGAAGGGTGTCTCACGCTGCTGACACAGAGTCGGGACAGACCGTGTGTGGACTGACCACGACTGTGCCCTCCCCGCAACCCATGTAAGGGTGTCTCACGCTGCTGACACAGAGTCGGGACAGACCGTGTGGACTGACCACGACTGTGCCCTCCCGGCAACCCATGGAAGGGTGTCTCACGCTGCTGACACAGAGTCGGGACAGGCCGTTTGTGGACTGACCACAACTGTGCCCTCCCCGCAACCCATGGAAGGGTGTCTCACGCTGCTGGCACAGAGTCGGCACAGACCGTGTGTGGACTGACCACGACTGTGCCCTCCCGGCAACCCATGGAAGGGTGTCTCACGCTGCTGACACAGAGTCGGGACAGACCGTGTGTGGACTGACCACGACTGTGCCCTCCCGGCAACCCATGGAAGGGTGTCTCACGCTGCTGACACAGAGTCGGCACAGACCGTGTGTGGACTGACCACGACTGTGCCCTCCCGGCAACCCATGGAAGGGTGTCTCACGCTGCTGACACAGAGTCGGGACAGACCGTGTGTGGACTGACCACGACTGTGCCCTCCCGGCAACCCATGGAAGGGTGTCTCACGCTGCTGACACAGAGTCGGGACAGGCCGTTTGTGGACTGACCACGACTGTGCCCTCCCGGCAACCCATGGAAGGGTGTCTCACGCTGCTGACACAGAGTCGGGACAGACCGTGTGTGGACTGACCACGACTGTGCCCTCCCCGCAACCCATGGAAGGGTGTCTCACGCTGCTGACACAGAGTCGGGACAGACCGTGTGTGGACTGACCACGACTGTGCCCTCCCGGCAACCCATGGAAGGGTGTCCCATGCTACTGACACAGAGTCGGGACAGACCGTGTGTGGACTGACCACGACTGTGCCCTCCCGGCAACCCATGGAAGGGTGTCTCACGCTGCTTACACAGAGTCGGCACAGACCGTGTGTGGACTGACCACGACTGTGCCCTCCCCGCAACCCATGGAAGGGTGTCTCACGCTGCTGACACAGAGTCGGGACAGGCCGTGTGTGGACTGACCACAACTGTGCCCTCCCCGCAACCCATGGAAGGGTGTCTCACGCTGCTGACACAGAGTCGGCACAGACCGTGTGTGGACTGACCACGACTGTGCCCTCCCGGCAACCCATGGAAGGGTGTCTCACGCTGCTGACACAGAGTCGGCACAGACCGTTTGTAGACTGACCACGACTGTGCCCTCCCGGCAACCCATGGAAGGGTGTCTCACGCTGCTGACACAGAGTCGGCACAGACCGTTTGTAGACTGACCACGACTATGCCCTCCCCGCAACCCATGGAAGCTTGATGACGGGTCTGAGCACGACGAGGGATGGTGTGATATAGTTCATAAGCTGTCACAATATAGTTTATAGTTCATAAGTTCATAAGGATATAGTTCATAAGTTCATAAGCTGTCAGAAGCATGATGATCGGGCCGGTCTAGGTCGCGGGTCACTCAACTGATATTTCGGTATTCACGAGAATAGACTCGCACGGGCTTCCGCCACTCGTAATAAACGTTATTTTCGTACATATAAAATAACTGACAATATTCAGGGATAAGACGAAACGTTCCTTTTTCAATTGTCATCTACTTTGTACTGGGTTTCAGCATCGTACCCCTTTTAAAGATCGCTATCCTGTCCATTTGATATAATTGCTTCACAGTTGTTGCATATACTTGTTTAACTCAGTGCAATTATTTTATATTTCCTTCAAATTGTCTCGTTATCAGCCAATTTCCCAGGTGCAGTTGTAGCACAAATATACGTGGGGTGAATGAGTTGGGCGAAGTCGGCGAGTCGCAGTCAACTAAGAGGGGTTGCAGCACTGCATGACATGACATGAGCCCATGGTGTAAGATTTCCTCATGCTTTGCTCTAGCTTCTGAGACCAAAAATCCACGAAGCCACTCAAATTATGCCAAAGCTACAATTAATGTTAAAAGAACTTTCCATGTTAAAAGAACCTTTTATTTCCATATTCTGTGTTGAAATACTGATTGAAATGGCTGCGGTGCTTGCCTTGCTGCCCCTGAAATTGACTGGTAGACAGCTGTTTTTTTCTGGCATTTCGGATCTCAAATATAGCCGATTAAGACTACTTCCAGGGGAATGTCTTTTGTGCTCTTTTTAGAAAAAAGTGCACGCTCTGCCAAGATACTATTGGCTTTGGAATGCCTAGTTAGCTCAGTGGATAGAACGTTGGCGTACAAAAGTCTTGGCACAACCGGTCGGGTCGCTTCACGCGCTGGCATTTAATGCCTCCGGCTGGGATGGCCAGCTGGCAAATGATCACGCAAGGTCGGGGCCGCATGCACCAAGCGGTCGTGCTGGACTATGTGGGTGCGCTAAGCTCTCTACTAAAATTACTATAATTCATCGGTTGGGAAGTGCACTCAGGGTTAATACAACAAGCTTGCGCTTAGCATTGACTCCGATTCTGTAAAGACTCCTCAACAACACAACAACAATTCGAGCAATTTATTTTGGAAAAAGCGAATGCTAAAACTGGTTACTGCTGGCGTTAAACCAGCTAAAACTGGTTACTGCCAGTTAAGCTGCTCCATTTCGTGGCAGTCAATGTATCAAGTCAAAGCTGTGTTCCCAGAATATAGAAGGAAACTATAGAAGACGTTGGTGTTCATAATATCGTAATTTCAGGCCGGGCCTAGAACAGAGCTACGAAGTGTGATGCAATACTGTGCCGCAGTGCTTCCGTGTAAAGCGGGCCGGACACGGCTGACCATCAGCCGTGGACAGCGAGAACTGCTGTCTTTGTTGGCACAAGGGTGCCCCGCACGTTGTTGAAGTATTGTTGATGTTTGGGTGGGGAAAAATTCTGGATTTTTTCTACTGAAACTTAGACACCGCGTGCTGAGGGAGATTTGTATTGCATGACTGGTAAAGAGTGCGATCGCTATTGGACAGAAAGGACGGCCATGCTTACCACCTATGCTATTTCGAGAGGTTGGTACAGTGCATTAAACTTTTATGCACGGCTACCATATTCGGTGAAGGAGTGCAAATTTAGGGAGGGGTTTCCAGTGTCAACCAGTTTGAGGCAGGGACGGATCCAGGAATTTTCATGAGGGTACATGTATTTGGAGGGGCGCCTTCGGCAGAAAAATACGTTCAGCGAGGGGAGGGCGGAGGGGGGTGCAGTCTTTTCGCCTCAAAGGACGAAAAAGACACTCAGTTTCCTCGAGACCTTTGGGTGAAAATCTATTGAGCGGAGGATGAAACGCATGGGGGCGTGGGGGCACATGCTCCAGTGCCATCTGGATCCGCCCCTGGTTTGAGCTGAAGGGCATTGGTATTCAGCGCGCGTAGGCCTAAATTGGAGACACTGCTGCCTGAATCTAACTCCTCTGCCGAATGTGGTTGAGGTATGTTAAGTGTACTCTCAATCTGTTAATTGCATACATTGGCTTTGCATCATTTCGAAATGCCTGCACTTTGGCCGGAATTTGACGCAATGGGTTGCACGTCGCCACGTGCTGCCAAGCAGGCACTGTTGCGATCGGTCCAAAATTTTCTGCTGCAACGTTTTCATGCCGTCTCAAGTTGAGGGCACGGCTGCACTCCTCCCCACCAGCACACCCTCTTCCGTTCCCTCTACCTTGGCGGTGTATCACCCACACACATACTTCAGCAAACCAGCTGCCCGGGCAATCATCACATCAACACACCTCAGCCTTCCGGCACTCTCCTTCTCCAGCGAGAACGTCGCCGCTCTTCCCTGCCAAACACGGATCGGAGGCCTACTTCTTCACGCTTGACTCGGTCTTACTCCGTTTCGTGTTTTACCATCCACGACCTTCCCGCTGCCGTGTTTCCGCTACCATCCATGACCCCACCGGTATAGACGACGACCAACGCAACACAAGTCAACATCGAGTATTCCTTGCAAACCCGCCGATGGATGGCTATAAGCGACAGATACAAAAGCCTGCTCATGATAAAGTTGAGACCTTGGGTGTCGACTTGCATACTTTTGAGGCGCTCCGCCCGCCCCCAATATCGGCTTTCCCTCTCTCCCCCAATAATTTCAACTTTTAACATGGAACCTTATGGGTTGCCTCCCCCAATCCACTTCGGCCTGCCCATTTCCTCCATGCATTGGGTGCCCCCAGTAGTTTTCAAAAATCAACTCCCATGTTTGGGGCTTATGTTCGGCCTCAACTCTTATGTAGCTTTCGTGTATTTCCCCTCAGTGGTCTTTCCCCCAATTCCCCTTCCCAAAGCAAACTCTCAAGCTAGTTTCTAAAAATGAACCATGAATCAAGTAAGTCTTTGGTGGTTGAAACCTGGTGGTTTTTCTCAAAAGACATCCATAAAATATGTATTATGTCAAACCTCCGGCGCTGGTGTCGTGGTGACTTCAGACCTCCGACGCCGGTACCGTGGTGACGTCAGACTTCCGACGCCGGTACCGTGGTGACGTCAAACCTCCGGCGCTGGTGCCGTGGTGACGTCAGACCTCCGACGCCGGTGCCGTTGTGACGTCAAACCTCCAACGCCGGTACCGTGGTGACGTCAAACCTTCGGTGCCAGTGCCGTGGTGACGTCAAACCTCCGGCGCCGGTGCCGTGGTGACGTCAAACCTTCGGCGCCGGTGCCATGGTGACGTCAGACCTCCGACGCCGGTGCCGTAGTGACGTCAATCCTCCGGTGCTGGTGCCATCGTGACGATAAAGGTGTTTTGAGGAGGGGATATCCAAAACAAACCTTGTTAGGACAGGGCGATGAATCTGATTCTAAACAAAATGTAGGATTTCTGTGTGGAAGGTGAAATTTTATTCTGCAGTCGCAATCTTCAGAAAAGTATTCTCTTTTAATTCGCTATTTGTTTCACGTGCTACGCGCCGATCGCAGATCGCCTACGAAATCCACTTTGGAGGCAGCTCACGTGATGTACCCCTCTCTAACGGAGAATTTAATGGAAATGGCGCTTCTCTCTTCCACAGCTGAAGCTTTTGTCTGCCACAAAGGCTTTGCACTGAAGCAAAGCGCGGGTCGCAGGCTTAACGGAAGCGAGAGTGGCGTCGGCTAGTTGGTGCGTTCCACGACAGATCGACCAAGAATTTTCAAATTTTACACCCCATAAATTTGTATTTGGACCAAAATTAGCTTACAGGGTAGTCTTGTGCTACGAACACGCCTGAACAAGTTTTAGCCGGATCCGACTAATGGTTTCGGAGTTATAGCCTCTGGCAATATTTTGAGGTCACACAACAAGGGTATCTTTGGTGATAGATATCTCATTGATGATGAGGAGAAAGTGTGACATATTATGCATCTTTGAGAAGAAAATTATGAAAGAAAACACATCCGTGAGAAAATATGAACATTTCTCACGTTTGACCTCGAGACCCCATGACCTTGTGACATCGTAACCTTCTGTAACCCCTAGCTCATTTAAATTCATAACTGTGTTGGCGGAAATACAAACGGGTATGATTTGACTGCCATGCCCAAAAATAAAAAGTGTTTTGCTTTCAAATATCCCATATAGGCGTCCGTTCTCCATGGTTTCTACGATTTTCCGATTTTCGGAACGGACGGATTTGGGATCAGTTGTCTCTCATTGGGAAACTACAGGGATCGAACAATGAAATAAAACGGGGTGATATAAAAACGTTTGCTTAACAAGAAATATCACAAACTTGTTGATGTAAGTCTGATAGTTTGCCTAAATAAGCTTCACAAATTTCAAGGTCACCCATTACCGGTAGGTTGGGTATTGGAGTTTATGGGCACATCGATTGCGTCGATCATGCAGCGCCCATATCATCGTCAGTCAAACAATGGCATATGTATGAAGGTCAGTCGAATAGACAACTGCATGTGAAGGGGTCGATGTACGTTTGACATGCCGTGCTACGATCCTCATTTTGTCAGGTGTAAAAGCGAGTTAATCAGGGGCATAAATCACAGAAAACGTGATTTCTTATAGGAAGCGGAAGAGCTGTCTCGATTGAACAATTGATAACTCGTCACCTAATACTTCCCTAAGGGAGATAGAGGTACGTCCAATGTGACGCCTTCGCTCGTGGGTAACTCGGCTGCAGGCAATCAGTATGTGCCGCACTGACAGTGCAACATGGCACCTTGGACACAGCGGACTGCCACCGCCGGTCAAAAGGTATTACCGATAGGTCATCCATTGGCTTATCTACGTGTGACGACGTAATATTACTTCGGAATATCTGGTGGTCTGGTAATGGAAACATCTGATCATGCTGGCCTCACAACACAAAGTACAATTATGCCTTCATTCTACCTGTAGGCATCATTTGCATGTACGTATAGTCGAATCACTATCGTAATGCAAACAAAGGCGTTTTTGCCACGGTATACCTAGCGTGTCCCGGAAAACATGAACATTTTCACAAGCTTCCTACGGTTTCATTGTATACGTTGTGGGCACTCCGTGCATATTGCACATTACTGCACTGCACTAAGCAATGCACAATCGAAAAACGATGGGATAGAAGAACGAAATAAACATCAGATGATGAGAACTTGTTTTTCCAACTTACGCATTCGTAACTCTCCAATGCAGCCCTTGTAGCTTCCTTAACAAGGGTTGAGCATTTTATGATCATCATAGTGTCGTAACATATTTCCATGCAACGGCGTAAAAAAATTTAAAAAATTTGGTGTTTAGTAACAAAACCGGGGGGGGCCTCGGGGCCCCCCCCCCCATGGCCCCCCCCCCATTTTTTTTTGGCCCCCAAAAAAATATTTTTACCCAAAAAAAAACAAAGTAAAATTTTTTAAAAAGGAAAAAAATATCTTTGGGGATAAAATACTTCCATTAAATAATTAAAAAATTTTGTTATACTTGTTTGGTCAGCCCTAACATCTAAAGGTGGCCCCCAAACCGGTGGGCTAACGCCAGATGCTCACGATATGTATTGAATGCCATCAAACATGACAGCGATGCAGTCTGACCATATTCGACCATGCTAACGTCACAACAAGAAGTAAAATTATGCTTTCTTTCCACCCGCAGAGCATCATTTATATGGACGTACACTCGAACACCTATTGCAAGCCACTCTTTGCTGTCACAGTGCACGCATGCTGTGCCCGGAAATATCATTTTCACAACCTTCGTGTGACTTCATTATTCACGTTCTTGGGACACTGCGCATGTGGACATTCCGCATGGGACACTGTGCTGCACAATGGTACATATATTAGGACAATGAAAGCAGATTAAACGGAGTCGATTTGCCTTTGATACCCAAGTCGTTACAAACGGCGTCGATTTCGAAGTTCGCCGAAACCGAATGTTGGGGGTGAACATGGAATCTGGTGCCGTGGGCACCTTAGGAATTGTAAAAATATTATCGGAAATTCCGAAAAAAGGAAAATGTCTGACGTATTTTTGCACGATGGGTGAAATAGGCCGTTTTCTGTAATTTCTGGTGACTGCAACGCCTAGTAGGGCATCAAATCTGGTAATGAAAGCGGGGCAAGCAGCTTGGATTTCCGGAAATAGCTTTTAGGATAGTAAATATCAATTGACAGATGATATTAAGACGGCTTCTGAAAGAACTCGTCATGACGCATCGCTTTGGTCAAGGATATTGTTTTAAACTGGAAAAGTTGTTTAACGAGTCAATTTTGAAATTGCATGTGCATTCATAAAATTGTAGAACTTTGAATATGACATATATCAAGACTTTTAAACAGGTACAGATAGCCAGCAGCCAACGGAACATATTTTCTTCGATAGAAAGTCAATTTTGAGTTCAAACATTTCCGCAAAATGAATGAGTTCTGAATGTTGTTTGCATCAAGTTTCCCTTCGGTGTATCCTTGTCATTCTTTTCATTTCTGACGCAGATGGTGAAAAAAAATATTTGAAAATCTGAGATATAAAAAATAGTTTGAAAATTTTGAAATTGGAAATTTCACACACAAAGCCACACCTCTGGTAATCTGAGGATGCTCACGTTTTCAATGTGGCTTACCGATACTGCAGCATTTTTTTTTTTATTCGTTTGGTATGGCGACGATAAGAATCGGCACAGTGACTAATGTACGAAAATAAAAATCACCACGTCATTTTCCCACCAGGCGCTTTCGAGAACTGATTCGTACACTGCTCCGGTTCTGCCATGCCTCCTATCGTTTCCTCCCCATGTCAACCCCCCTGTTGTCCGCCGGCATCAACGCCGGCGCCTTTATCTCCCTCGGAACCGCCACCAGGCTGGAGAGTATTCAGCTATGTACGAATGGGTAGTACGGATATATGTACGAAGGGCGGATGGGGTGGGAGGGAAGACATACCCAAGATAAACACCTGGGCTTGTATTTGCTTTTAACACGTAGTCATCAGCAGTCCACAGAGACGTAATGCTTTTTCTTCAGCACAAAATGATAAACCTACCTAACACTTGACCGCTGACACAAAGTGATCCTCATGTTTGCTATAGGTACCTACCTACCGCGCCAGATACAATGTGCAGGTAATATAACCTGAGTTAATGGGGTCGGGTTGCGTTGTTTCCATGCTTGATGTTATTCAATACATATCATTTGTTCCGAAGAACAATTACGTCGCTACGCGTAAATAAACCCATGGGTGACATATCGGTAACTAGAAACCTATCGGCAGACCTTGAAATTCGTGTTGGCTTTTAAAGGAAACTATAAGATCTACATCAAAAAGGTATGAAGGTGTTTTTCTTCGAAACAGTTTTCCAATCATATGTCTGTATGTCATTGTTCCACCTCATGTAGCTTTCTAATGGAAGAAAGCTAACACGAAATCCGTCCTACCCGGAAAACGCAAAATCACAAAAAGTCATGAAGAGCGGACGGCCATATCGCGCATTTATAAGAACGCATTAAAAAAATTGTTTGGTGAGCGGAATCATGCCTAGTTTTATTTATGTCGTCAAATTTGTCAATTTCGATGGGCTAGGGGTCACGGGAGGTCATGCGGTCATGAGGTCACGAGGTCAAATGTCGGAAATACTGATATTTTATATCGTGAATGTTTCCGTGGATCCTTTTGCTTCTGAAATATATATAATTTGTCACCCTTACTGCTTCTTATTGATGAGATATCCGTCGTCAAACCAACCCATGTTAATTGACCTAAAAATATTGCCGGAGGCTATAGCTCAAAAACCGTTGGCCGACTCGGGCTGAAATTTGCTCAGCCGTATACATAGCCAAAGACTACCCTGTGAGCAAATTTTGGTCCCAATCAAAATGTGTGGGGTGAAGTGCATTGGTCGATCTATCGTGGAAAGTACCACATATCGGTAACTAGTTAGCTTGAAATTCGTGATGGTTTTTATGGGAAACTATAAGATCTACATTAAAAAGGTACGACTGTTTTTTTCTTAGAAAAATGTTTTCCAAGCATATATCTACATGTCATTGTTCTACCTCATGTAGTGTGTAAACGAAAGAAAGCTTACACGAATTCCGTCCTTCCCGAAAAACGCAAAATCGCAGTCATGAAGAACGGACGGCCATATCGGATATTTATAACAAGAACACATTTTAAGAATTTTTGTTTGGACAGCGATATCATCCCCACTTTTATTTCCGCCGTCAAAATTGGCAATTTTGATGGGCTAGGGTCACGGGAGGTCACAAGGTCACGAAGTCATGAGGTCGGGAGGCCAAATGTAGGAAATACTGATATTTTATTTCGGAAATGTTTCAGTTGATCCTTTTTCTTCTGAAATATATATAATTTGCCACCCTTTCCCCTCCTTATTCATTAGATATCCATCGTCAAATCAACCCATGTTATTTGACCTAAAAGTAATGCCGGAGGCTCTAGCTCAAAAACCGTTGGCCAAATCGGGCTGAAATTTGCACAGCCGTATTCCGAGCCAAAACGTATCCTGTGAGCAAATCTAGGTCTCAATAGAAAATTATGGGGTGAAGAGCGTTGGTCGATCTGTCGTGGAACGCACCAGTTTTGAAGCATCTCGGGAGTGTTCATTGCTCACCAACGGTGATACTGAGGCGCATGGGTGGATGATTACAGTCAAAGTTGGTGTAACATGTGGCGAATTTTATGTAGTTATGTACGATCAATGCTCATAGGTTGCATGCTAAATGGCAGCAGCGTTGGTGTGAGATAGGCCATGCCTGCCTCATTTAAACTGAACGAATTGTGTGAATTCGACAAGCAGAATGCCAGATGTATCCCATCGCTTATTTGTAAGTTCAGGACGTTGTACGTCGGCAGTCTGGTTTCTGTAGGAGGAAATGGTCACCAAGTGATTTTGATCAAGTTTGGTATGCCATTTGCTACTGGTCTATAGGTAGCTAGCAGTTACGTTCGCTGACCCGACCATGATCAATCAGGATACAAACACGCAGCAACTAAGGCGGTCTAGGATACCACGCGTGGTATTTTTTCTAGACGTTCTCAGTGTCGTTTTTGCTCAGACCGTCTACTACATACTCAAATCGTGCTCAATGCCGGGGTCGGATCTTATAAGTTCGTGGTTGTCGTTTGATGCCAAGCTACTGACAAGTCGACACTATTGTTGTATTCCGCTTGAACTGTGAAGTATGCCGTATAATATGTTCGGCACTGCGATCTATTGAGAGAGCTCATTGTACGAGGAGGCGGAGCTCTTCAATCCCCACTCCAATAACCCAGTGCCACATTGTTCGACTAATTGTGATGCTCAACTCTGGCCAGGGCTCGACAATGTAAGGTATTTCCGGGAGAGGTAAACTGTTAGATTAGTTGTATCATGCATTGTTCAAAGGTGTTATGTTAATGCATGATAAATAATTGGTGTAGCTTCCCTTGTGCCTATGACTCATTACATCAAGACTAACTATGACACGTACAGCTGACTATGCCAACACGTCTACCTGATCTACATCGACACCTTTGCTGAACTGCTCCAACACCTCTGCCTGAATACACCAACACCCCTGCCCGACTACACCGACAACTCTTCCTGACTACACCGACACTTCTCCCTCACTACACCGACACCCCTGTCTTACTACACCGACACCTCTGCCTGACTACACCGACACCTCTGCCTGACTACACCGACGCGCCACCTGACTACACCGACACCCCTGCCCGGCTACACGGACAACCCTGCCTTACTGCACCGACACCTCTGCCTGACAGCACCGACACCCCTGCCTGGCTACACGGACAACCCTGCCTTACTACACCGACACCTCTGCCTGACAGCACCGACACCTCTGCCTGACAGCTTGACAAACTTATTTCAGTCAATTCCTGGTCCGGTTGGCAACACGGCCAGGCTGTCATGAAACCATTCGTCTCAAGTCGGCGTGACGCACGCCTTTATCCACCGTTTGCCACCCTCAACACTGCTGGCGTGCTGACGCGCTGTCGGCGTGTTGCTGCGGCAGATGAGACATTTCAACTTACAAACCGGCGGCCGACTTCTCGGCGCGGCCGGGCGGGCGGGTGGTAGCCGGCGGTTTTACGGCCGGTTTGCGTTCGGTCGATCACATTCGCCGCGCTTCTGCCCGCTCGCCGGCCGCCGCGCGCCGGCCGTTCGCCGACGGCCCGGCTAGATGCGGCGGCTGCCGTCCTGAGCGAGCCTTGCGTCGACGTGTGAACGCCGTCCCGCTCCCACGGCCGCCGGCCGAGGTGTCCGTCCGGAGCGAGCCTTGCGTCGACGTGTGAACGCCGTCCCGCTCCCACGGCCGCCGGCCGAGGTGTCCGTCCGGAGCGAGCCTTGCGTCGACGTGTGAACGCCGTCCCGTTCCCACGGCCGCCGGCCGAGGTGTCCGTCCCGAGCGAGCCTTGCGTCGACGTGTGAACGCCGTCCCGCTCCCACGGCCGCCGGCCGAGGTGTCCGTCCTGAGCGAGCCTTGCGTCGACGTGTGAACGCCGTCCCGCTCCCACGGCCGCCGGCCGAGGTGTCCGTGCGGAGCGAGCCTTGCGTCGACGTGTGAACGCCGTCCCGCTCCCACGGCCGCCGGCCGAGGTGTCCGTCCTGAGCGAGCCTTGCGTCGACGTGTGAACGCCGTCCCGCTCCCACGGCCGCCGGCCGAGGTGTCCGTCCTGAGCGAGCCTTGCGTCGACGTGTGAACGCCGTACCGCTCCCACGGCCGCCGGCCGAGGTGTCCGTCCTGAGCGAGCCTTGCGTCGACGTGTGAACGCCGTCCCGCTCCCACGGCCGCCGGCCGAGGTGTCCGTCCCGAGCGAGCCTTGCGTCGACGTGTGAACGTCGTCCCGCTCCCACGGCCGCCGGCCGAGGTGTCCGTCCTGAGCGAGCCTTGCGTCGACGTGTGAACGCCGTCCCGCTCCCACGGCCGCCGGCCGAGGTGTCCGTCCCGAGCGAGCCTTGCGTCGACGTGTGAACGCCGTCCCGTTCCCACGGCCGCCGGCCGAGGTGTCCGTCCCGAGCGAGCCTTGCGTCGACGTGTGAACGCCGTCCCGCTCCCACGGCCGCCGGCCGAGGTGTCCGTGCGGAGCGAGCCTTGCGTCGACGTGTGAACGCCGTCCCGTTCCCACGGCCGCCGGCCGAGGTGTCCGTGCGGAGCGAGCCTTGCGTGGACGTGTGAACGCCGTCCCGTTCCCACGGCCGCCGGCCGAGGTGTCCGTGCCGAGCGGACGCCATCCGATATGCGCTCACGTGTGGCCTCGTGCTGGATGTTGCGAGCCGCAGCGAGCAGCACTCCGGGAATACACTGTTCTGTACGGCGTCGTGTGTTCGAGCTTTGATGCCTCTGTGTTACGCTTTCGAGCCGCATGGTATTTCCAGCGAGGATTTCCTGTGATCCGCGTGTCGCTTTACTGCTGATTTATTTGGTATACGGAACAAGGGGATAACATGACATTTATTTTTGGCCTGTTTATGCCACATTTAGGGAGATATTTCACACTGGGAAAAAATATAACGGCGATGGAAAGTATATTTGTATATTCCAACAAACAAAAAAACATTCGACGAACCTCTTTTTATTTATCTTTAGTCCACCAGGTGTCGATACTAGAAAACACGATGTTATGATACCAAAATGGAACGGAAACCAGCCGCACCGAACCATCAGCTAAGTGAACATTATGCGCAAACCTGCGTAGCAAAGACAGAGTGCATCAAGGAAGCTGAGTGTGATACGGAAAGTGTGATCGAGAAGGTACGAATGGTTTTGCAAAGTAACTTTAAGTGATGTACAGAACCTGGTACAAGCACAGTACATCAGGAAATTAGCTACAGGCATGGGCGCCGCCACAGCGGAAGACCGGGGAGGGGATGCTTCCGCTCAATTTCCGCTCAATTTAACAATCTATGGCATTGCGTGGTTAAAAATGCCAAAAAATCATCTCGTCCCCCCTACCCAAAGCCCGTGCCGACGTACATGGCTAAATGAAAATTACAGCAACGCGCCACGAATGGTATGCACCGGGCCTATGTACCCAACAACGTGCCTGGGGGTGGTATGTACCGGGGCTATGTACCCAACAACGTGCCTGGGGGTGGTATGTACCGGGCCTATGTACCCAACAACGTGCCTGGGGGTGGTATGTACCGGGGCTATGTACCCAACAACGTGCCTGGGGGTGGTATGTACCGGGGCTATGTACCCAACAACGTGCCTGGGGGTGGTATGTACCGGGGCTATGTACCCAACAACGTGCCTGGGGGTGGTATGTACCGGGGCTATGTACCCAACAACGCGCCTGGGGGTGGTATGCACCGGGGCTATGTACCCAACAACGTGCCTGGGGGTGGTATGTACCGGGCTATGTACCCAACAACGTGCCTGGGGGTGGTATGTACCGGGCCTATGTACCCAACAACGTGCCTGGGGGTGGTATGTACCGGGGCTATGTACCCAACAACGTGCCTGGGGGTGGTATGTACCGGGGATATGTACCCAACAACGTGCCTGGGGGTGGTATGTACCGGGGCTATGTACCCAACAACGTGCCTGGGGGTGGTATGTACCGGGGCTATGTACCCAACAACGCGCCTGGGGGTGGTATGCACCGGGGCTATGTACCCAACAACGTGCCTGGGGGTGGTATGTACCGGGGCTATGTACCCAACAACGTGCCTGGGGGTGGTATGTACCGGGGCTATGTACCCAACAACGTGCCTGGGGGTGGTATGTACCGGGCCTATGTACCCAACAACGTGCCTGGGGGTGGTATGTACCGGGGCTATGTACCCAACAACGTGCCTGGGGGTGGTATGTACCGGGGCTATGTACCCAACAACGTGCCTGGGGGTGGTATGTACCGGGGCTATGTACCCAACAACGCGCCTGGGGGTGGTATGCACCGGGGCTATGTACCCAACAACGTGCCTGGGGGTGGTATGTACCGGGGCTATGTACCCAACAACGTGCCTGGGGGTGGTATGTACCGGGGCTATGTACCCAACAACGTGCCTGGGGGTGGTATGTACCGGGCCTATGTACCCAACAACGTGCCTGGGGGTGGTATGTACCGGGGCTATGTACCCAACAACGTGCCTGGGGGTGGTATGTACCGGGGCTATGTACCCAACAACGTGCCTGGGGGTGGTATGTACCGGGGCTATGTACCCAACAACGCGCCTGGGGGTGGTATGTACCGGGGCTATGTACCCAACAACGTGCCTGGGGGTGGTATGTACCGGGGATATGTACCCAACAACGTGCCTGGGGGTGGTATGTACCGGGCCTATGTACCCAACAACGTGCCTGGGGGTGGTATGTACCGGGGCTATGTACCCAACAACGTGCCTGGGGGTGGTATGTACCGGGGCTATGTACCCAACAACGTGCCTGGGGGTGGTGGTATGTACCGGGGCTATGTACCCAACAACGTGCCTGGGGGTGGTATGTACCGGGGCTATGTACCCAACAACGTGCCTGGGGGTGGTATGTACCGGGCCTATGTACCCAACAACGTGCCTGGGGGTGGTATGCACCGGGGCTATGTACCCAACAACGTGCCTGGGGGTGGTATGTACCGGGGCTATGTACCCAACAACGTGCCTGGGGGTGGTATGTACCGGGGCTATGTACCCAACAACGTGCCTGGGGGTGGTATGTACCGGGGCTATGTACCCAACAACGTGCCTGGGGGTGGTATGTACCGGGCCTATGTACCCAACAACGTGCCTGGGGGTGGTATGTACCGGGGCTATGTACCCAACAACGTGCCTGGGGGTGGTATGTACCGGGATTATGTACCCAACAACGTGCCTGGGGGTGGTATGTACTGGGGCTATGTACCCAACAACGTGCCTGGGGGTGGTATGTACCGGGGCTGTGTACCCAACAACGTGCCTGGGGGTGGTATGTACCGGGGCTATGTACCCAACAACGTGCCTGGGGGTGGTATGTACCGGGGCTATGTACCCAACAACGTGTCTGGGGGTGGTATTTACCGGGGCTATGTACCCAACAACGTGCCTGGGGGTGGTATGTACCGGGGCTATGTACCCAACAACGTGCCTGGGGGTGGTATGTACCGGGGCTATGTACCCAACAACGCGCCTGGGATGGTATGTACTGGGGCTATGTACCCAACAACGCGCCTGGGATGGTATGTACTGGGGCTATGCACCCAACAATGTACCACGAATGGTATGTACCAAGGCTATGTACCCAACAACGTGCCTGGGGGTGGTATGTACCGGGGCTGTGTACTCAGCAACGTGTCTTGAATGGTACCTACCGGAGCTATGTTGTACCCAACAACGTGTCTGGAATGGTATGTACCGGAGCTATGTACCCAACAATGTGCCACGAATGTTATGTATCGGGGCTATGTACCTAGCAACGTGATCGAAATGGTACGTACCGGAGCTATGTACCCAACAATGTGCCACGAATGTTATGCATCGGGGCTATGTACCCAGCAACGTGATCGAAATGGTACGTACCGGAGCTGTGTACCCAACAACGTGTCTGAAATGGTATGTACCGGTGCTGTGTAACTGACATAAGGCCCGCCGATGCCACTGCATGTCCACGAATTGCCGTCGCGGTCGCAGTCGGAAAACACGCCAGCTGACCGACCAGCGCTAGCGGTATTGCCATGTTACTGTCACAATGCCAGTGCCGGGAAAGCGAACCGGGGCAATCCGATAAATAAATAAAAATATGTCTGGCAGCTGGAGTAACTGTGGACAGCAAATTATGAGTGGACTGGGCTGAGTTGGAAAAAAGTAAACACGTCGTTCGGTGGCAAGCGACCTCTCCACTACTCGCACGTGTCCAGCTTGATTAAACCCCATAACAGAGACACTCAGCTCCGGGTTCTAATTGTGTCGGTGGATTGCCACTTCCCCAATCCTGAACTGAGTGCCGATTTCGTCGTCAGGTTACGCGCGGCCCATGCCTGGATACCCTCGCTACCGCCTGCTTGGTGACCCTGGGTCAGGTGTGCATGACCTGGAGATCTCCAACGCGAGCCTGCTCGATGAAGGCCGCTTCCAGTGCCAGGTATCACCGAACCGCGGTCAGCAAGCCATCAAGGCAGAAGCCTACCTCACCGTACTCTGTGAGTATCTCCGCGGCGCTGCTGTGAGTGTCTGGGGAGCTGCAGGTAGTGTCTGGGGAGCTGTAGGGAATGTCTGAGTGCTGCTGGGAGTGCGTGGGGTGCTGCTGGGAATGAGTGGAGTACTGCTAGGAGTTATGGGGTGCTGCTTGACGTGTCCGAGGTGCTGTTGGGAGTGTACGGGATGCGAAAGAAAAAACCTTTTCCTAGGTACGAAAAGAAGCCACCGCCATACAATTGGAACTGCTTCAGCCTCCTCCCGACATTTTATGGTAACCATCAAAATGAGATGTAAGATTAAATTGCAGCTGAAAATTAAGGACCGGAACCCGTGTCATTTTAAATATTCAGCTGGGCTCCGCTGTCGGTACTACCCGGTGTCTGTTGTAGTTAGATGGGCTCCAGCTCCAGCATATGGTCCGGGCTATTACGTCCGTAACAGGCAAATGTCGACACAGCAGCAGCCAGCAGCGGAGAATAACGTCAAAGCGCATCTCAGCGGCCGGGACAGCACCCTCGAGTACGGACCGAAGCGTGATGTGAGCGAGTCTCGTGTGCGGTTAACGGGCCTAGTACGGCTGGCGGCGGTGGCCGCCGTGGTGTGTTCTCTCGGGGTAAACGAGATGGATCGGCATCGCCCGGTGCGCCGAGCGCCGTAAGTTCTGATCGCGCCGCTCGCCAGTCCCCCACGTGCTATTTGTCAGCCTTTGTGAGCCGGCGCACTCTCGGTCGCATGTTCCCGAGACGCGTCACTCTCGGTCGCATGTTCCCGAGACGCGGCACTCTCGGTCGCATGTTCCCGAGACGAGCCACTCTCGGCCACATGTCTCTGAGACGCTCCACTCTCGGCCACATGTCTCTGAGACGCTCCACTCTCAGGTGTGGGTCCTTGAGAGACGGTGCACTCGGCTGTATGCTCGCGAGACGCGCCACTCCATAGCCATACGCTCCCGAGGCGGGGCACTCTTGACTGCACGTTCTCGAGACGCGAGACTCCACATCTACATGGTCTTGAGACGCGGCACTCCACAGCTACATGGTCTTGAGACGCGGCACTCCACAGCTACATGGTCTTCAGACGCGGCACTCCACAGCTACATGGTCTTGAGACGCGGCACTCCACAGCTACATAGGATTGAGACGCGGCACTCCGCAGCTTCATAGTCTTGAGACCCGGCACTCCACAGCTACATAGGCTTGAGACGCGGCATTCCACAGCTACATGGTCTTGAGACGCGGCACTCCGCAGCTACATGGTCTTGAGACGCGGCACTCCACAGCTACATAGGATTGAGACGCGGCACTCCGCAGCTTCATAGTCTTGAGACGCGGCACTCCACAGCTACATAGGCTTGAGACGCGGCATTCCACAGCTAAATGGTCTTGAGACATGGCACTCCACAGCTGCATATATTTGAGACGCGGCACTCCGCAACTACATGGTCCTACGACATTGGTGTGAGTACATTCACATCGAGAGATCCCGCGCGTTTCGCTAGGTCACTAAGGTCAGTTTCGCTAGGTCGTTATTCTGCGTGTTGGAGACAAATTTTAATTGATTTCGGCATCTTGTGTCTGAGTATCAAATGGTTGAAAAAGAAAAAGGAACACCATTTATTTTAGGTAAAATACTTACCATGAACACCAAGTCAATGCGGCTATTAACCCTTACCGGGACAGGGGGTCTCGAGAGCCCCACCGCGTTTTTGTGTGTGTGTGTGGGGGGGGGTAAAGCGGCCGTATGTGTAGGCACAAAGACACAATACTTTCAGTATCTTCCTATGCATCTGTTTTACATTTCCCATTCAAATTATAGGCCAAGGTCATTCAGGGTCATTAACCTGGGACAGGTAAAATAGAGTAATGCTTCAAAATCTTCAAGGTGCCGCCATTCCGGGTAGTTGCGTCATGTCAACACTAAACTCGGATCATGCTGTTCTTTCATCAAGATGAACAACTCTACTCTCTTGAAATTTTAATTCTAGTCAAGGTTACTGACCTGAGGTGAGCTCAATTTCCGCATTTGTTTTGCTGTATTAAGAAGAAACAACTTAGATCTAGGGTAAGTTATCATGTCGAAGATGATGCAGAACATATAATGAGTATTCTGGTTTGATATGTGCTGAAGGTCCATTGCATAAGGTTAGATGAAGTGCCATGTATAGACTACACAATGTCATCTTTTATAGAATGCTGCTGTTCCTCGTGAAATCATGTCTGAATTCGGATTCAATGTCGCCCAAGTCGTACGATATAACATTGGATGGCCAACCAAGACCTGAAATGACCTGACCTTGGTTGAAAAAATGGGCTGTTCCTGGATTTTTATCATCGAGAACATTATCCTTTCCAGAAAATTGTCCTCATTTTTCTCATTTGGCGGTTGAATGATGCTGTTTGACAATGACAAGGCTCGGTGAAAAGCATTCAATATTCACCGGGAAGTGCGAGCTGAGATTCCGATGTCACAGGTTTGAAGAACAATATTATCTTTGCATACGATTACCCAATCATTTTCCTCTTCACGACCAGGACTACAAAGCACAAATCCAACCCTACATTACCTCGTGTGATCTGACATTATTTGGCTTGATTTGACCTATCTTTGGAATGACTGTTCAAGCAGGGTACACTTAGGCGGAGGCCGAATTGATCGTTTCATAAATCTATATATTGTTCTAGCGTGACCTAAGGTCAGATCACGAAGTGAGAAGCTGGACAGTTTACATGGGCGCCAAATGACCCTTAGTCGGCGCGCCCTTAAACCCAAATAATCAATCAAATTGAGACGCGCCATTCCACAGCTGCATAGTCTTGAGCTCGACACTCATGGCTACGTGTTTCCGAGACGGGCACTCCCGGCCACGTGCTTCAGAGACGCAACGTCTTGAACTAAATGCTCGTGAGAGGCGGCACTCCCGCCATATGTTCCAGAGGCGTGCTGTTCTCAGCTACATGTTCGCCGGCGTGGCACTCAGCCACATATTCGTCGGAGTGGCACTCAGCCACATATTCGTGTGTGCGTGTGTGTGTGTGTGCGTGGGCGTGGGCGTTGGTGTAGATGTGTGTGCGTATGTGCACGATAATGTAGGCATCATACCTGGGAGACGGTAGGCTTCCAACTATTTGGTGGGAATTTCCCACATCTTATTTTCACCCCAATCATGGAAAAGGTCTATTGGTTGCGAGCCTGGACACTGGGCATAGAGGTACACCAAGTGAAAGTCACGGTCCCTTTTGGTATCGTTATTGTTGTTAGCTTTTGGGATCTCTCGTTGGGCTGTGGGGCAAGTCCGGCTTTCATCCACAAACACATCCACAAACACATACACAAACACTGAAAGTGGGGCTGAATTTTAGACAGGCGTTCTAGCCAATCAGTGTCATGTTCTCCGGCTGCAAAATGTGTCAGAGTGCAAATGTTTGCAAGCAGGGCCATGTGCAGAGAGTAGCTCACATTAAATTTGCACGCTTGTTTGTGGTACCACAGACAATCTTCCCCGGTCCGAACACAGGAGTGAGGAAGAGAAGGACAACATTCCGGAGACGCGGACCCTTCGAAGGAACATTAACTTGAGCATCGATAATTCTGCCAGCAGAAATTATGCATGCCACATATCCCTCGCTAAGTTTGCCGACGAATTTCTGCAGTGTATGTAAGGAGGATATAAATATCACCGCATACCCGCTGAGTTTTGTAAAAGTTGAAGATAGAGGGACAGCATTGAAGCAAGGCGTGAATCGATTGACAAGTCAGCGAGCCACTGTCGAGAGAGTGATGACCATACATCAGCTCTAACTCAGCGAGCAAACGTCGGCCGGACCTGCCTGATCTGTGGCGCAGTCAAGGAGGTGGCAAAACGATCAATCACACCACTTCTTGGGCTGAGCTTTCTCCTCTTCTCCAATTAAAACTGCATTGTATCGAAGTTTGACTCCTACCTTACGGGTTCGTCCCACGATATAAAATATATGGCTACGTGTATACGATGGCACGTCTTTTGTTGTGTGCTGAAGAATTTTAAGGAGCGATTGTGGATGGGCAAATCAATGTTTCTGTGGGTGTACGCTGCAAAGCCGGGCGACCCTGGCTTTGTGTGCACGTCGTAACACTGTCTATAAATTCCGCGGAACCTTGAGTCAGTTCGGTCAAGAAGTGATCGCTGCCACAAAATGTTCGTTCTTTTTTTGTTAAATACGCGATTCGGATGCAATTTTGACTGTTAAGAGTGGTGTTTTCTTTTAAGCACTTGGTATCCTCCAGAGTACATGGGAATAGGCACGTACCAGACGGACAAGCGTAAGTGGAACACCCTTCCACTTACGCTTACGGTCACTTACGGTCACTTATGGTCACTTACGGCACTTACGGTCACTTACGGTCCTGTAGCTCCCACTTACCGTCACTGGAGAGCTCATCTTCATAGCATCGACGTTGCGCTGCGTTTCCGATCCGATCCGATGCCGGACTCGTCCTCACGACCCATGCAAACCAGTGGGAGCAGTGGCGTGTGTCCCAGTGTGCCACAACCCGGCCGGATGTGTCCTGTGTCGGTGCCGTGCTGCGTGATTGCCAATAGGCTGCGGTGGGTGGAGCGCGCGGGCTATCTCCAAGCGTCGCTTGTGTCGGCGTTTTGCCGCCCGCTCTGAGCCTACCGAGGACGACACCTCCACTCGGCGATACGACACACTGAGTGTGTTCGCCTGCACCTGGTGTCGGTCCGTTGGCGCACGTGTGACCTGGCAGGTGTTTGTGTGTATGAGTTCGGTGACAGTCCGAGGTGTTGCTTTATATACTTTTGATGAGGAAAGTGCTCCCTCAATATTGGCTTTACCCCCCCAACAATTTCAACCTTTAACATGGAACCTTATGCATTGTGCTCTGTCTAAAGGTGCGTCATGCTCGTGCTGGTGTCGCAAGCGCCGATCCATCAGTGTTGTCGTGTGGACTCACCAGCTCTGCCGGCCCACAGTGTTGTCGTGTGGACTCACCAGCTCTGCCGGCCCACAGTGTTGTCGTGTGGACTCACCAGCTCTGCCGGCCCACAGTGTTGTGTGGGCTCACCAGCTCTGCCGGCCCACAGTGTTGTCGTGTGGACTCACCAGCTCTGCCGGCCCACAGTGTTGTCGTGTGGACTCACCAGCTCTGCCGGCCCACAGTGTTGTCGTGTGGACTCACCAGCTCTGCCGGCCCACAGTGTTGTCGTGTGGACTCACCAGCTCTGCCGGCCCACAGTGTTGTCGTGTGGACTCACCAGCTCTGCCGGCCCACAGTGTTGTCGTGTGGACTCACCAGCTCTGCCGGCTCACAGTGTTGTCGTGTGGACTCACCATCTCTGCCGGCCCACAGTGTTGTCGTGTGGACTCACCAGCTCTGCCGGCCAACAGTGTTGTCGTGTGGACTCACCAGCTCTGCCGGCCCACAGTGTTGTCGTGTGGACTCACCAGCTCTGCTCCTCCAGAGCGAATGTGTGCCGACTGTCGACTGCCGTTGTGCCGCAGTGAAGCCCACCTCGGTACAGATCCGCTCACGAGGTCGGCAGCGGGCGCAGCCCGGTCTGATCCAGGTCAGACAAGGTCAGCGCGTGACGCTGCAGTGTGACGTCACCGGTGCCAAGCCTGCGGCCGCGGTACGGTGGCAGCGGGCCGGGGTGTACATCTCGCCAGGTGAGGTGTCCGCCGGTGTGGGGTCGGCAGCGGGCCGGGGCGTACATCTCGCCAGATGAGGTGTCCGCCGGTGTGGGGTCGGCAGCGGGCCGGGGCGTACATCTCGCCAGATGAGGTGTCCGCCGGTGTGGGGTCGGCAGCGGGCCGGGGTGTACATCTCGCCAGGTGAGGTGTCCGCCGGTGTGGGGTCGGCAGCGGGCCGGGGTGTACATCTCGCCAGGTGAGGTGTCCGCCGGTGTGGGGTCGGCAGCGGGCCGGGGTGTACATCTCGCCAGGTGAGGTGTCCGCCGGTGTGGGGTCGGAACGCCGGGGCGGGGTGCACATCTCGCCAGGTGAGGTGTCCGCCGGTGTGGGGTCGGCAGCGGGCCGGGGTGTACATCTCGCCAGGTGAGGTGTCCGCCGGTGTGGGGTCGGCAGCGGGCCGGGGTGTACATCTCGCCAGGTGAGGTGTCCGCCGGTGTGGGGTCGGCAGCGGGCCGGGGTGTACATCTCGCCAGGTGAGGTGTCCGCCGGTGTGGGGTCGGCAGCGGGCCGGGGTGTACATCTCGCCAGGTGAGGTGTCCGCCGGTGTGGGGTCGGCAGCGGGCCGGGGTGTACATCTCGCCAGGTGAGGTGTCCGCCGGTGTGGGGTCGGCAGCGGGCCGGGGTGTACATCTCGCCAGGTGAGGTGTCCGCCGGTGTGGGGTCGGCAGCGGGCCGGGGTGTACATCTCGCCAGGTGAGGTGTCCGCCGGTGTGGGGTCGGCAGCGGGCCGGGGCGTACATCTCGCCAGATGAGGTGTCCGCCGGTGTGGGGTCGGCAGCGGGCCGGGGTGTACATCTCGCCAGGTGAGGTGTCCGCCGGTGTGGGGTCGGCAGCGGGCCGGGGTGTACATCTCGCCAGGTGAGGTGTCCGCCGGTGTGGGGTCGGCAGCGGGCCGGGGTGTACATCTCGCCAGGTGAGGTGTCCGCCGGTGTGGGGTCGGAACGCCGGGGCGGGGTGTACATCTCGCCAGGTGAGGTGTCCGCCGGTGTGGGGTCGGCAGCGGGCCGGGGTGTACATCTCGCCAGGTGAGGTGTCCGCCGGTGTGGGGTCGGCAGCGGGCCGGGGTGTACATCTCGCCAGGTGAGGTGTCCGCCGGTGTGGGGTCGGCAGCGGGCCGGGGTGTACATCTCGCCAGGTGAGGTGTCCGCCGGTGTGGGGTCGGCAGCGGGCCGGGGTGTACATCTCGCCGGGTGAGGTGTCCGCCGGTGTGGGGTCGGCAGCGGGCCGGGGTGTACATCTCGCCAGGTGAGGTGTCCGCCGGTGTGGGGTCGGCAGCGGGCCGGGGTGTACATCTCGCCAGGTGAGGTGTCCGCCGGTGTGGGGTCGCGCCATCAACACACGCATTCGAATGCGTTGATCAGGCAGAGTGCCACCAGGACTGCTGCCGGCTGCCGGCTGGCCATGCGCCGACCGGCACTGTGCCTCAGTGCCCATCCGGTGGAGGCCAGCAGTGGTGTGTGTGCGATTTTTAACAGAAATAGTGGTTGCCGGTGCGTTAGCTCTGGTATGCGTCTGTCTATTGTGAACTAAGGTCGGCGACTCGTGGAGTCTAATTTGTGACGACAACGGTACAGCCAGAGGGCAGATTAGATGATTGCAACATTCGGCGATACACTACAGGAAAAATGCATTTGTCGGTGGGTGAGATGCTACATTCAGGATGAGGGCTGATAATAAATGCAGGAAAAATGCAGGAAATTTGACAATCCCCTTCCCCCTCGTCCACCGTAGGGCAATGCGCTGGCTGATTGAGGTTCACGTCACGCTTTTCCTTTATCCGAACACGAACATATTTCCGACGGGATGAGCGGAGAACAGACGCGCTGTTTGCAAAGGGAGCAGCAGTTCCTCACCGCGCTCCGGCGCCACTCTGAATAACACGAACAGTAATCGGATGCTGCTTTTCTCCGCAGATGCAGAACGCAAATTTCATATCGGCGATATTTCTGTCGGGAGGTGGAGTGGCTGCCGGGGCACGCCGGCTGTCGGCACGTCTCGAGCCGCTGAAAGCCGAAGCCATATTTTGCTTTAGCTGGGTGTGCTTTAACGGCATTGTCAAGGACGTAGCGCAGTATCCGGCCGTAAGCGGCCGTAACCATTGATCTCGCCGTCGCCGCAGGAGCGCGGGCCCGTCAGTGAGCCGCCGCTTGTGCGGCTCGCCGAACGACGCCGCCCAGAGGCACGCGTCGGTGCCGACGAGCCACTCCTCGTGATGTCTAATTCATGCATCGTTTGAGTTACGGCGGGCGGCGGTGTCATGCGGATGAGGCGTTATCGCGGCCGTGGGCGCGTCGCGCCGACCTAGCGCAACACCCGCCCTGGCTGCCGCCTCGCCTCGATGTGTCGCGCCCGAGCCGCCCGCGGCTCGGGCGACTCGGTGGCGGGTCTCCGGGAACTCGAGTCGTCATGAAATCGCCATGAGACGCGGCGGGCGTGACTGCAACCCGGCGCCAGGAGTGACGGCTTCAAATTGGAATTGTGTTTTAAAGAGGCTGTGTTTAGGAACGTCGTCAGCGTCGGATCGGGCCGTCCAGATGACATTGCAATACAGGCTATATCAGACGGCGGAAATTAGCGCATTCGTGACGCGGTGAACTTTGAGATAATTATGTTGCAGAATTGGCAAATTACTGGTGACGCAAGTCGGAGCTGTAACTGGGCGATCACGCTGGTTTTGTGAGCTGTGTTCCAGGTGCAGCGGAACCCAGTACCTGGAACGCTGAGTTCCACCGCCAGCAACAAAATTGAACATTATGGTGCTGTTCAGATTGAAATGGCTTCAAATCTAGCCAACGCCTCTCCCTGAAGTTTGATGTACCGCCAACGTTTTTGTTGTTGTATTCTATATGCTAATGATACACACGTAGTAATATAAGTATTTCGCTGCAGAGCCAGCTTCTGTAGCTGGAACACCAACTAAATGTAAGAGTTATATGGCTCAGCCTGATTTACACACTTTCTCTTCCTAGCACCACCAATTTTGCAGCTGGCATCGAGTTGTATCCTTTGCAGGCAGAACCCTTTTTTTAATTCCCAGTATTGATAACAAATATATTCCATGATATGCTTAACAAAATATCGTGATATGCCTGATCAACCTCCATCCATCTCTGACAGCTCCAAAGCTGCTTAAATGTCTGCAATGGGCGCGTGCCTGCCATCGTGGTCTGCATGCTAAGCGATACAAATTGAGCGAGTTATCTATCGAAGGATTACGTAAATTGAGCTGTGATCGCCTCCGATACCTTTCTCAGCCATCAGTATCTTTAATTCTAGTAAGTCCATAGGATGCATGTCATTGGGCTATATCGGAAATTGCTACAATACAAAAAAAGTGGTGATGGAAGTGTTGCGGCAGTTGCCGATGGCATTGCTGTATCTGTTGCCGTGTCTACTTGGTTCGAGTTGGTTCGTGTTGTGTCGGTCTTTTCTGTGGTCATTTTAATGGTTGTCTGTGGCTGCCCCACTGGCGGTGGTCCGTACCTCTGTGGCTCCTCACTGACGATGGTCGGTACCTCTGTGGCCGCCCCACTGACGGCGGTCGGTACCTCTGTAGCTGCTCCACTGACGGTGATCGGTACCTCTGTGACTGCCCTATTAACTGTGGTCGATACCTTCGCGGCTGCCCCACTGACGGTGGTCCGTACCTCTGTGGCTGCACCATTGGCGGTGGTCGGTACCTCTGTGGCTGCCCCACTGACGGTGGTCGATACCTCTGTGGCTCCCCACTGACGGTGGTCGGTACCTCTGTGGCTGCCCCACTGACGGTGGTCCGTATCCCCGTGGCTGCCCCACTGACGATGGTCGGTACCTCTGTGGCCGCCCCACTGACGGTGGTCGGTACCTCTGTGGCTGCCCCACTGACGGTGGTCCGTATCCCCGTGGCTGCCCCACTGACGATGGTCGGTACCTCTGTGGCCGCCCCACTGACGGCGGTCGGTACCTCTGTAGCTGCCCCACTGACGGCGGACGACCTCTGCGCGTTCACAGAGCACTGCCGGCAGCTGGTGCGGCCGTCGAGCACGCCGCCGCGGAGCGACACCAGCTCGTCGGTGACGCTGCAGCCGACGGCGGCCGACGACCGGGTCGCCTTCTCGTGCGTGGCGGAGCACCCGGCCGTGTCTCCGGCCGAGCAGCGCCTCTTCAACGCCTCGCTCACTCTCTCCGTGCTCTGTAAGTACGCAGGCCGCGGGCACTTGGCCATCGGCCGGTCGCTGTCAATGGCCAAAATCCGGCTCTCGGGGCGGGAGGGGCGGGGGGGGGGGGTGAATAGCTGCAGTCTACGTTGATAACTGCATGATCATAAGGGGCTCAGTACGCTCCCGAGCAGGTACGACGATGAGAAATATGGTTCATTGGTCCGGATATTGTCGGAATGGCCAACAGAAGATCAGAGGATCTGATTGATGGCGGAATAAGTGCCGGTCGTCAATAGAAGGGCGGTGGTAATGATCGGGGGGTGAATGCGTGCCGGCTAGGTGAAATGGAGCTACAGAGGAAGTCTGAGAAACCTCTCCGAGGAGAGATAGGAAACGTTAATCAGTCCCGGACAGAGCCTATTTTATCACTTGAATGAGACGGAAGACGAAAGTGCTCCCTCTACCGTGGGGAATATCTCGTCTCTGTCTCCTAATGAAAAAGCATGGCATTTTGTCCTATTGGAATTTTGTACACTGGCATATGAAAAGTTCAGAACTCCGTCGTTCTCAGTTCAGATTTTACCGATAGAGGTGTGTGAAGTTTGTAGAAGTCAAGTGAATTGTCTGTCTGACTGGAGCTTGCAAAAGCCTCCCTATAGTCTGGTGACACAAACTTAAGACTATTTTCAAACACATCCACTATCGGTTTTTAGACGGATGTCGACTACCACGACATAAACACAGATTCACCCAGCTACGTGACTATCCGAAGGTAGGAAAGGCCTTGATTTTTCGTTCCTTTCCCCTTGTGTGTGTTGGTATACACACACACATACACACACACACACACACAAAAAAAAAAATATATATATATATATATATATATATATATATATATATATATATATATATATATATATATATATATATTCGCACAGCGAGGAAGTGGATTGTTTGTTATGAATTGACTCTTGAATGTCACGGCAACCTTACAGTTGATCAAATTTTTAGGTGTTTCGGTTTTTCTAATCAATCTCCTGTTCATTCCAGTGTATCGACTCAGTATTGTTCCATGAGTCATGATTGTCAAAATTCGTAGATTGAAAAAGCGCATGATTATATTTTTACGATCGACGTATCGTCATATACATATGACATCTTCAGGATATACAAAACAATATATGTTCGATGAGCTATAAAGCTTTGCACATACAGTTATACCTATCGTCGTTATATGCAATCAAATTGCTACGTGTCCCACTTGGGAAAATATCACACACAGGATACAAGTGGGGCGGTCTCCTTTAGTCATAAATCCTAGTTCATGAAAATCGTGCTATGTACATACAGGGGACTCATGCCAGGGGAACCGTTGTGGGGGAGGGGGTGGCGGCGGGAGTCTTGCTACTTGGGTGAGGTCACAAATATGAACGAGGAAAAAAGATTGATCACCTTCGGCCAAGGGTCGATCCTTAATACAGCGACAAGGTTCCGAAATGATTCCCTTGCCTATTGATCGCCGGATCCTTGTCACGTATAAATGTGGCCTCAAGTATACAAAGGCGCCGTGTGCCATTACATTTGGAAATTATTGATGTATTCTCTATTATTTGTTGTTGAGTAAACGTGTGTCATGTTCAGTGATTGTGTGTGCTGTGGGCCCACCATTCTGGAGATGCATCGTAATGATTCTGCTGAGTGTAGTTGATATCAATCCAATGTAGCCACTATCAGGGTGGAGCGCACAGTCTCCGAGTGTGCATCAATAGTGTAAATGGCATCGGATTTCCTTGGCACAGACTGATCGCGTGAAGTATCATTTTGTATGACCAGCGAGCGGGTGTTCGCGCTTTTGTAAGAATGACGCACTTCAGCATGTCGCCAGTGATGATTGGTTTACAGTTTCGTATGACGATATTTTGGAGTACTTTTTCTTCAGCATGATAGGCAGGGGACATAGCGTTCTTATAGCAGAGGGGGGGAGTGGAGTTTAGTGATGTGCCTCTGGCTCTGATGCGTCTGCCGGAGTGGCGCGGCGAGTGGCATGTTTAGTGATGGCCTCTTGGCCTCGGCGTCGCCGGGGGGCGCGGGCAGTTTAGTGATGGCCTCTGCCTCTGCGTCTGCCGGAGTGGCGCGGAGAGTGGCATGTTTAGTGATGGCCTCTTGGCCTCTGATGCGTCTGCCGGAGTGGCGCGGCGAGTGACATGTTTAGTGATGGCCTCTTGGCCTCTGATGCGTCTGCCGGAGTGGCGCGGCGAGTGGCATGTTTAGTGATGGTCGCTTTGATGTGTTTGTCAATGATTTCTTCAGGATTGTCCATTATTTACTGGGTGCATTTGCTTTACACGATACTGTGCTGTACATTTGCGTTACACGATGGAACTCGGCATGCACTACTAGCCAACTACTGCAGTGTCGGACAGCTCTGTTTACTTAGGCGCAAATTACACTGCTTTTAAATATAGCCTGGCAATGGTTCATCCCATTCAGGCAGCGGCTCATGTCTGTGGGCTTAAGGTAAACACGAGTGGTGAATGCTCCATTGCTACCATCTAATGATGTATAATGACTGAGGAAGCTTATTCTATCGTCTACGCCCAGTTATATGGCAAACGTGAGCCCAGAGGCATCCCTTAGTTTATGAGTTGTTGCATGAGCTGTGTGTTGTTGACATCTACCAAAATGTTATCAACGTTATATCTACAGTAGAGAGTGTGGACCATCGGGCTCGGATTTTGCAGCACGATTTGCTCCACACACATCAGCACATCTAAAAAGTACTCAAGTGTAAGCCTGTCGTGGAATTCAACAATCAATGTATATATATATATATATATATATATATACGTATGCATTTATCATATCCAATGCTAAATACCGTGAATATGTACGCAAGCTCACAGATGATTTTGGAACTAATCCGAAATGATATGGTTGGATAGACGGATGAATTTGTGGACGGAGGAGAGGGAGGGGTTTGAGAATGGGTTGTTATACATATGCGAACAGGTATGTTTCGTGGAAAACAGCAGCAAGCTTTGCGATATTTTCTCTCTTAGTCTGCTTTTCTATTCTTCTGACAGGTTTTTGGCTTTCGAGTTGGTATTCCGAGAGTGTCTTCAGAATATGTGCATGGTCTATCTTACGTAACATTTTGGGGGACGAGTGGTCTAGGGGTAAGATGCTCGTCTCACAATCGAAAGGTTGTGGGTTCGAGTCTCACCTGTCGCTACTCTTCGCCCGCGACCAATCGGCGTGAGAGATTGGCGACGCTACATGACTCAACGGTCGACGTGTCGTAAAACCAATAACGAACCACCGTAACATTCGTTTCAAATAAAAATCGTCGCGCAATGAAAAATAAGGCATTACAGAGTGGTTGTTTACCTACCAATTTTTTCGCTGCATGACATAAATATTATTTACATATTATTATTTAGTTACATT
This sequence comes from Ashinkailepas kermadecensis, assembly GCA_034440615.1. Classification (NCBI taxonomy): domain Eukaryota; kingdom Metazoa; phylum Arthropoda; class Thecostraca; family Neolepadidae; genus Ashinkailepas; species Ashinkailepas kermadecensis. The sequence goes on along the minus strand of JAOTOM010004556.1, from coordinate 17,055 downwards.
CCCATTATTACGCCAATAATATTAACATAATTCATCCTATTGATCAAAAGCTATGTGAAGGCCAGCCAGGGTAATATGTTTACGCCGTGCCGCTGTTTTGCCGCTTCGATGCTGCATTCATCCCACCATGTCACGATAGTTTATTCCTGGCATCACTGTGCTATGTTCCCGGCACTACGGTGCTGTGCTCTCGGTGTCGCAGTGCTGTGTACCCGATGTTCCCGTGTTGTGTTCCCGGCATCACGGTGCTGTGTTCCCGGCATCCCATCATGTACGATAATTCCGGATGTCCCATTTCTGTGTTCCTGGTGTTCCGGTGCTGTGTTCCCGGTGCTCCGGTACTGTGTTCCTGGTGTCCCGGTGTTGCATTCCCAATATCCCAGTGCTGTGTTCCTGGTATCTCAGTGCTGTGCTTCCGGGGCCCTGGTGCTGTGTTCTCTGTGCCACGGTGCCGTGTTCCGGTCTCTCGGTGTTGTATTCCCAGTGTCCAAGTGATCTGTTTCTTGAGTTCCGGTAATATGTTCCCGATGTTCCGGTGCTGTATCCAGATATCTCGGCGCTGTGCTCCCGTTATCCTAGTGCTCGGGCATTGTGCTCCCTGTGTCCCGATGATCTGTTCCTGTATCCCGGTGCTGTGCCCCGGTATTCCAGTGTTGTGTTACCGGTGTCCCTGTGTTGTGTTCCCGGTGTCCCGGTGCTGTGTCCCGATATCTCGGCGTTGTGCTCCCGGTTTCACGATGATCTGTATCCGGCGTTCCGATGCTGTATTCCACTGTCCCGGCGCTGTACTTCCAGTGTCCTGGTGTTGTGTTCCCGGTGTCCCGTTGAAATGTTCTTGGTTGTCCCGATGATCTGTTCCTGGTGTCTCGGTAATCTGTTTGCGGTGTCCTGGTGTTATGTTCCCGGTATCCCGGTGATTTGTTCCCAGTTGTCCTGATCATATGTTCTTGGTGTCCCGATGATTTGTCCCCTATTGTCCCTTGCGATCTGTTTGCGGTGTCCCGGTGATCTGTTCCCGGTGTCCCGGTGATCTGTTCCCGGTGTTCCGGTGTTGTGTTTCTCGCTTTCGGTGAACCGTGCGCCGCTTCAGCTCGCATTGCCCTCAGCTCTGGCAGGAAGGTCGTCCCCTCCATCGGTAAGCCGTCCGTCCGTTGTACTATTAGCGTCACAAATAGCCTGGCAGTCAGGCTGGGCGCCTTGGCCCCTGAATATCCTGCGTAGGTACACTGTTTCCCACCACACCTACGCCTATGCAGGATATCCAGGTGCCAGGACGCCCAGCCTGACTGCCAGGCTATTTGTGACGCCAATTTAACGTCCGAGATCAGCCTTGTTCTTCGAGGCGCCCACATTCTGTGCGGAAAGAGCGCCACAGGAGACGCCCGGGCACGCTGATAACTCTGTCCTACGTTGCTGGCAGCGCCTCATAATACGTCGAGCGCGCCCGGGCCCGCCTGCGCCGTCGGCGTCGACGTTTCTTCCCATGCCGACGGGAATTTAATTGCAGGGAAATGCGAGATGCTAGCCGGCTGTGTTCTACACGTTGTTGTCCGAAAGTAGCAAGTTCAGCGTGCGACTGAAGAAGAGCGCGCTTCTTGAGTTGCATCTCGATATTTGCAATGTTGGGTGATGGCTGACGGGTCATGCATGGTGTATTTAAATAGCAAGTGTGCCAGGGGCGCGTCCCAGGCTGAGGAAGGCTCACCGACAGTTGTCTGAGGCTGAGACAGGCTCACCAACAGTTCTCCGGGGCTGAGAAAGGCTGACCGACAGATGTCCCAGGCTTAGGAAGGCTGACCGACAGTTGTCTGAGGCTGAGGTAGGCTGGCCGACAGTTCTCCAAGGCTGAGACAGGCTGACCAACAGTTGTCCGAGACTGAGACAGACTAGTCACCAGCTGCCCGGTGATGAATAAGGCTGGCCAGCAGTTGTTCCAGGCTATGGAAAGCTGACTGGCAGTTGTCTGAGGCTGAAGAAGGCTGACTGGCAGTTGTCCCCAGGCTAAGGAAGGCTGGCCGACAGTTGTCCGGACTGAGGAAGTCTGGACTGCAACAGAAGGCTTCCTGTAACGGCGAAGCACAGCACTTTTGGCCGTTAATAGAATAGGTTTGCAGATGTTGCAGCTCTGGCTGCCAGAACTATCTCCAAATTTACGTTGCTTAGCGCAGTATGCAGCACCGTTGTTTTTTTTTCTCGCTTGACGACACCACCCTTGCAAGGTAACTTCGGCTCACGCCGTCAGCAGCTGCTCCGGGTTATTTCGGCTGCTTCTTGTCTGATCGAGTGCCGTGACCAGGTGTATCAGATAGGCTTCTAATGGAACCATATTAAACAGCGGCAGGTGGTCTCAATGTTCAGTGTTAATCCAATAACGGATTTTGCATTGGTGCTTGGAGAGTTTCGATATTTCGGAGTGAGTTGCATGCGCATGCTTACCACTACGGGATCGGGGCGTTGGTATATACTTCTGACAAGCTTCTTAGTTTTAAGACATAATCTGCAGTATATCCAGCTTCTTATTTTCACCCCGTGATGCACCGATCATCTTCTGGGTTGTGTAAGTATTAGTGACGAGCTGTTGTTGCATTTTATATCAGAAGTATTCGGACCACTGTCGCCGTGAAATGTGTTAGGTGGGACACACTGCTTCGACCCCAGTTGCTTCGCTGGTCGTCGAGTGAATGGAGGTAGCCGGTCAGGTCAGTTGTCTGACGACGACTGGGGAAGCAACTGATGGAAACGTTGTGTCCCGGCTTGCACACTTGACGAGGACAGTAGTGTGAGTATTGTTAGAATAGCGTGCATGGGAGGAGAAATTGTAAAATTATTGGTGGGTCCACATGCATGGAGGAAATGAATGTTGCCAATTTGGTTGATGAGGCCCACCCACCAGATCCCATGTTAAGTGGGTAAGAAATTAGTGGGGCCAAGACGAAGATGGTAGGACCCAGGCCTCACAAAAATCATAAGGAACTCCCTCCATACGGAACTCCATGTACCAAGTGTTATTCATGTGTGTACCAACGAGTGTGCTTCCACTTCCATGGCTCCCACCACAGGAACGGCTCCCACCACAGGAACAAGTGGCAGACATCCACGCATACCTGGCCATTACAATCATGTCAGCGCTGATCAGCGTGTTCTCCAGACCTGGATTCGTCACCGGATCCAGATGCAGACCCAGATCCAGACCCGGTACCGGAGACGGCCCGCCGGCCACGGCGCGGATCCCGCCCACCGTCCGCCGCTGTCCGTGCGCTTCTCCCGCGGGAGCGCCCGCGCGACGTGCCCCAGATCGCGGGAGACAGATTACGCCCCAGTAGAGAACGTAGCACTGACGGGCGGCGGCGGGGAGGGGGGGGGGGGGGAGCGAAGGGATGGGGGAGTCGACGGCGGCTGGACGGAGGCCATAAACGGATCGGAGGTAGACCGTGGGAACGCGGCCGAGCGCACGCGCGTGTGCCGCCCTGCCTCCCGTCACAGCGACGTTGCGCTACGGCTGCCGTATGTGCGTGTCTCAGTGTCTGTGTCTGTGCGTGTGTGGGGGGGGGTTGCTTGTGTGTGTGTGTGTGTCGGCGGGACAGGACCGCCGTGTGTGTGCGCGTGTCTGTGTGTGTGTGTGTGTGTGTGTGTTTGTTTGTGTGTGTCGGCGGACAGGACGACCGCCGCGTGTCGTGTCGGGACAATGGACGCGCCTGCTCTGAGCGGCCGCCACCGTCCGGGGCGCGCGTGACGCGACGGTGGCGGCGGCCGTCCACACAGCGGCGATTGGACGTCGCTGTCACTCGGACCGACAGCAACACCGTCGGCAGTCGCTCGCGGTCTGCGCGCGCGAACAGCCGGCGACGCGGGCGGTGCGTCGACAGCGTGCCGTCTGCGTCGCCGCCGCCGCGTGGGACGGCCGGTGGCGCGGCGTGCGCCAGTCTGCCGGTGTCGGGAGTCGCCGTGCCGCCCGGCAGCGCGCCGTCGCCGGCCGCCGGTGTCGGCGAGATCAGTGGGGCGCCGGCCGGCCCCATCCGTCACTCTAGAGAACAGCGCGACCTTTTCCCACGGCCACAGCCACTGCCGTAACAGTCGCTCAATGACGACTGTGCCGGAGACCCCCCCTGCGGCCCAGCTCAAGCTGCGCCAACTTGTGCACTTCATCGATCATGACTTGCTGGAAACTACACAATCGTATTCGTCACATCCGTGCAGGGGCGGCGGAACGTATTGGGCGCTCTGGCACTGCCCCTCCCCTACCCCGCTTTGGGTAAGCTCACTAATACTGCTTACTGTCCCAATATACCATGTTTCTCACAAGAAACAAACCTTCAAAGTTAAGCGCTGCACCCTGACAGATTATGAAAATATGGCTAAGCACATGCTCATAAATGTTTCTGGTCATTTATTCAACACTTCTCGTTACTCAAAGAAACTTATTGTTCGAGTGCACAGCACGCTTTGCTCGGCATTACCACTAAAATTCACTAACAGTGATTTTGTCAACAGTTCTTTGGTGAATGCCGTTTTGGGAACACACATTTAGGATGTGTGTTCTCACCCCTCTGGATCTCGGGCCATATTTTATGAAACGGGAAACGACGATGACAAAATGTGCCGAAAACGAAGAATTGGTTCGTGATTTGCGAATTTCACCCTAAAATTATTGAATTTTGAGATGACAGGAGCACTTTTCGTCCCTAGTTAACATGTCAACATGTACTCCGCTAAATCCGCCACTATAGGGTTAAGTTACCCAGTTGAAGTGGCCGAAATCGTAGCTGCAAATGCCGCAATCAAGATCACTTCACTGCTGTCACTTCTCTCCCTCTCTTGCCAGTTAATGTCACCCCACGGGGCCCTTTTAGTCATAATTTGAACACAATTGCCTTTTTTTTCGTGAATTATCAATTAGACAGATGTTTTCTCTATCTGAACCAGAGATTTGCCCGGAGGAAATGACACAACTTGACGTCAGACGACTTTTGTGGAGTTAGGAGTAATTATATGGTTAATGTGCACCTGAAGACTGAACCAGGCGTCTAAGTTTGCCCATGGACGCTACAAGATAGTGTTTTCCGGCGCTATTAATCAAATGTCAAAGATTATGTCAACATTTTAACCTCACCTTGCCCCATACCTATCAGTCGAATTATAACAAATCACACATGACAAGTATTCTTGGATTTTCACAAGCACCGATGAACACGCGAATCTGCTGTGGTACACTCTGCTATGGTAATGAAAACAAGATTCTTCAGAATCCTATTCTGTCGGACTTTTGCAGATTTCTCACTTTTCCATTTTCGATCCAAATATATAGCAAACAATGCATGATACCCTTATGAAATATATATGTATCACCGTGTTTTTAATTGAATTTCACGTTCATCGAGGGGTGACATGATCCAATAGCATCATCATAAGCATGCTCCTGTGGAGATCAAGAAAAAGTAAATCTACCGGGTTTTTAGCCCTCCTGTGTATTCCTCGAGCGGGTCACCTCAGAGGAACCCCGAAACTGTACAAGGAAGACTTCCCCCAACGGGCCATAATTTGTGGGCGGGGCCATGCCACGGAACGAGTAGCTGAAGTCGCTGAGCGGGAGCTGCGAGCACACGTGAAGGCCCAGTCTACCTATGTGCGGGACACCCTACACTTGTTATGCCTGCTTGGAAAGGTGGAGCAGCCCCTTTCAGAAAATAATTGCTTCCAACCGCTAATGTTGTGCATGGACGTGATAAAATTATATCCCAACGTGCCTCGTGTCGAGTGAATCCGAGCCTGTCGGCAGACCCTAGAAGTAGAACATACCCAGGCGTTTCAGCAGACAAGGTGCTGGAAATGGCTAAGACAATAATAACTTCAGGATAGGGGGTTCTGATCATGTGGCAATAACTGTGTGATATGTAAACGTGTGTATGGGGGGGACAAGGTGAAGGGTCCCACTGGAATTCAGTGCACTTTTGATAGGACTATTGTATAAAGGACAAATAATGTATTGTATGGCATATGATGTGCAAAATGCAGCTCAATTTTTTATGTCGGAGGAACAGGAAGAACTCTATATACCCGCAACGAAATACATCTATCGAGTATTGGAAAACAGTACAACACTCTCGTAGCAATTAATTTCCATGAGGAGGGTCATTCTATCGAAGACATGTCGGTAGTGGGTCCAGAAGAGGGCGGCGAAATTCAACACAGTATAGACGCATTAGGGAACAGAGATGGACAGGCGTGCACCCAGGATTTTTCCATGGGGGGGGGGGCCCGGACCGAAAAGGGCACTTGGCCGGCTCCAAAAGGGCACTTGACCGGCTCCAAAAGGGCACTTTGCGGCCCGGGGCACACTGGAAGGTTTGTTGCCCGGGGGGGCAAGCAATTTGTTTTAAAATTGCTAGAAAAAATGATTTTTGGCCGGAATGTCCCAAATTTAGCCAGAAAATCACCTGCTTTATGATAAGACAGGTGATTTTTGGGCTAAATTTGGGACATTCCGGCCAAGAGGGCACTTTTCGGTCAAAAGGGCACTTTGGTCTCATGGGGGGGGCCGGGCCCCCTGGGCCCCCTCCGGTGCGCCACTGGAGATGGATATGGCTCCAAAGCACGGATGTTAGCCAGGTGGGAAAGATAAAAACGAAAACCTGATTGCTGTCGCAGTTGATGAGCAACGAAAAAAATACAGCCTGCCAATATATTAGTGCGCATTCCAAGGGATTTATTCAGATGCAATGGGTACGTACATAATCCATGCACCATCGAGTGTTATATTTATGTGTCCAAGAGTGAATGAGGAGGTGTTGAAGTTTTGTCGGGTGATCTTTTAAAATCCAAATATTTGTTAGACGCAATTGCGGTGTGACGTGCTCTCAAATTGGCGAAGCCTTGATTGAAATAAAGAGAAACGTCTTTGCAAGCTGATGTTAATTTTACTGATAATACGGAGAGGTAGCTGAAAACACACACACACACACACACATATATATATATATATATGTATGTGTGTGTGTGCACTGGCGGATCTAGCCCACCGGTTTGGGGGGGCCAACTTTCGGTTTTCGGCGTCAGCCCCCCCCCCTTCCCCCTCCCCAGTGGCGTACCTAGGGATTGCATCAGGGGAGGGGTCGAAAGGATTTGGAGGGCGCCCATTATCCCACTATTTTTGGTTAAAAGCACCGGATTTCGACCACTATTTGGCAAAAGGGCCCATTTAAAAAAAATTAATGACAACATAAGTTCCTGTGTAGGGGCCACCGCCTACCTCCACCGTTTCTAAGTTACCGGATTTTGTTCTTGTTTACCAAAACGTTCGCGTTCACGTTCAACGTCTTGTACCACGTTAACGTTCGTGCACGTGTACACACTGGTGGATCCGATTTTGTCAACTTTTGCTGTAAGCAGAACTTGAGCAGCATGGAACCCTCGATGTGTGTCAGAATCTACTATGCTACGATATTGGCTTCCAAACATTTTTTTAAACCTTTTAAATTGGAGATTATTTCATTCAGACGCTATTTTTTACCTCGGCAAAGGCTACTGCATTTTAATTTAGTTTACTTTTGTTGGTTTCGGGGGGGCAAAAGACACTATGCCCCCCCCCATTTTAAGCGCTTCGGGGGGGGGGGGCATGGACGGAATGGCCCCTCCCTGGATCCGCTAGTGTCATCTTGCTATTCTTCTTGAAAAAATCAGTCAATGTAGCCTGTCTCTTCATCTTAGCAACCCCAACACCAACATACGAAACATGCTGCTCAACTGGGCTCAACTGGTCACTCGCACAAAACATCCTGTTCAAATTCCGCTTTCGAAATCTGGCTCACTGGGTCCGCTTGCCCGTTACTGGCTAAACAAACTTCATGAACCTATCTGACGAAGGAATAATGAAACTGCTGATTTCGTCATCTCTTGCTGTAAGCAGAACTTCAACAGCATAGAACCATCGATGTGTCAGGATCTACTATGCTACCATATCGTGCTTCCAAACAATTATAACAAAATACCTTTAAAATTGGAGATTATTTCACCCGGAACGTTATTTTTTAACCTCAGCAAAGGTTACTGCATTTTAATTCAGTTTACTTTTGTTGGTTTGGGGGGGGGGGGGCAAAAGACACTATGGCCCCCCCTTTAAAGCGCTTGGGGGGGGGCATGGCCGGAATGCCCCCCCCCCCCGGATCCGCCAGTGTGTGTGTGTGTGTGTGTGTGTGTGTGTATATGTATGCATACATTGTTAAAGTAACGAGCAGCGATCATCGAACCTGTTGGCTTGTATTTCAGAGAAGTTTTGCCTTGTGGGCAGATATCCCCATTTGCTTATTTGGTTGGCCAGAAAGCCATCGGCCGCAGTGGGAATTCTTAACTGCGTTTCCAAGGTAATGTACGAACCAGATTTACTCAAAACGAATGCGGCAGGCCGGGTGTTTAATAACGTCATTTATTTGATGCAGTGTCAGTTAGCATGGGGAATTGCTTCCGACTGCCATTTGCATGGATTCCGGTCCGGTTCAGACGTCTACAGCCGCTGGCCGTGCACACTTGTGGTGTTGTCGGTGGCAAAGGTAGCACTGGCCTCTAAACGCCAGCCGGCGACTGACCTGCGGCCACCAGAGGGAGTGCAGAGCACATCCGAATTCATGCATGAAATCAGAAGACGCACGGCATCCAACAACTGTATTTTGGGACCGTCTCCCGGTCACTCTGCGTGGCAAGAGCACAGCACTTGCTGAAGTGGCGGCGCGCAACTCTCTGTACCCCCTCCCCCCTTCCCCCTCGTGCCCAGTGTACACCGGCATACAGCTGGCACACGGTATGCAACATGCGACTGTAGCTAGGATAGGGAAGTCACTTGGCCGCATCTGAGCATTTCATTCGTGGCTCACCAGCCACATTAGTATGGAATTGGAACAACTGACGCTCTTCTTTCTTTATCCCTCGCTGGTTGGCCGGGTCAGTAGAGGTGGGGTCCGCACATGCAGTGTCTTTCGTGCACTCGCGTCACTATATATCTCAGTCAGAGCGCACACCGTGCACCGTCTCCGTCGCGACTTCCATGCCGCAGATACCGCAGCGGCTTGGGGGCCTCGTGAGCTGGCGTAGCCGGCAGCCAAGCGCGGCTGACCCGGGGGCTCGTGAGCTGGCGCCGCCGGCAGCCAAGCGCGTCCGTGCCGGCGGCGTTATCGCGCCGTTTGGAGCCATTGAATGTTCATCACGTGCCGGCCAGCTGGTGACAATGTGCAGCAGCCGCTAGATCGCGAGCTCGCCGACCATGACGGCCTCATGACGCCCGGAGGAGCGGTCGACGCCGCCTCTGTCCCTGCGACAGTGAAGCAAAACGTCGACATAAAATGTATGCCTCCGCACTTTTGTCGGTAGTGGTGAAACAGAACGGCACAGTTTCGTAGATAATCTACGTCGATGCGATGTTTTATTGCTGACGAAACATACCTCAGTTCCTGAGTACGCAAGGAGGGATACATCTGCGAAGAAGGTTGCGGCTGTTACGGTCGGTACGGCTGGTACAGTCGTAGTATAGTGGCACTTTGTATTGGGTGTTATCTGGGTTCAATGGGCCCGGCAGTCAGTTTTTTTTTCACTCCACTGACAAGCAACTGATTGTGACGTTGATGTGTTGTATATATTGCAAAATATATCCACACATGCGGTGTCTCGTGCACTCGAGTCAATGATGCACACCGGGATCCTCTGGATATTGCAGTCACGCATGAACATACCTCACTACAAACGCACAGGAGCGGATACAGTGTGTCACCGGGGGAATGTACCCCCCCCACCCCCACCCCATCCACATGGCATGGTGGCGCCCTTCCGGCCGAGAAAGACGCCCTGTCAGGAAGGCTCAAGTGCGACCCCACTCAGCTCGACGAATTTTTCTGCCGAAGGCGCTCCCCGAGGAAATTCCTGGATGCCCCGATGACAATTCGTGGATCCGCCCCTGCAAACGCACATGCACTCTGTTGCTGCCCCTAAATCAGATGCTTCTTAGGCTGTATGTACCGATATCGCACTGTAATACCGATGGTAGTCTCTTAAAAGCATCTGGTGATCTGCTTGGGAATCTTCGCCTCCCCTGACTGTGTTCGGATTTTCGGCACGAGTAATTGTTTGTGCTGGCGCGTCAAATGTTGTATCGGTCACCTAAAATCGCACTGAACACATCGGACGGTTTCATCAAGTCATGAAAGCGAATTGGTAAAAAATATGTCAGGCTGTCGCACAGATTATCAACAGGGAAGCCGCTGCGCCAGCTCGCTTGGTTCACCTGTTGCCATGATACTCTTCAATAAACGCAGCGAATGCTACTCAGCGGGTCCACGAGCCGACAGCAGTTCCAGACCGTGTATGACGTCGTTCACATGGTCGCGTTGGCGTCGTCCCGAAATTGCACGTGCAGCCAAGTTAATAAGCTTTCGTATGCGGAACATACACGGAGCTGATGAGTTTCCGCATACAGTCATGCAGTATCGGATATGTGATAACACTAGTCCGCTTCATAGCTGTTAGAAGAAGCTCACCAGGGATACAGTGTCGGCGATGTCTCAATCCTATGAGCACACCGGTGCATTTTGACACGAGCTTCTTGACGTGTGGCACATATGACAGGTTACGATCGAATGTTCCATCCAGATATGTTGCCAGTTCGCTTTCATATATGGTGGAGTCGTCCGAGATGTTCAGTGCCACTTTAGTCAACCCATACAGCATTTGACGAGTTCCCAGTGTTATGAATCGTGTTTTGCCCGAATTTAGCTTCAATTTATTTCATCAATGTTGATCAATGTCTCTATAGCCGCCCCCGTGCGTCGAATGAGAGTATTAATGTCACATCTTTGACCGATGGCACGAGCTGTTATCAGCATACTGGGCATCAACACACAGCAATCAGCACTCCGGATACACGTCAAAATATGGTATACAACATCTTCAGTTATCTTTTTCTATCACAACTACTCAGCTTTTGCAGCCGGTGCAGTCTGATCATCAGCATCACGCCGCAGGCATAATCCATCTGAAAATGACACATGCATACTAGTTTCCCCGGCTGAGGGCAACACCGTTTGTACTTATATGAATTTAGGCTAGCACATTTGGAGCAACACATTTAGACCAGTAGGTGATGTTGTCTTAAATTATGTGTCCGCAAGCATGTGAGTAGATGCTAACGCTCGATCCCCTCTATGGCAACACATCCGATAAAAGCTCGAAGAAGCACAGGCATTTTATTTGAAATCTCACAAGTCGATGTCACACCAATGCATGCTATGCCGGAGCCCCGACCGGTCCCACTTCTCCACCGGCCGACTTTTTAGGTGGAAAAAAGCAAAGCAAAGGCCGACTAGCATCGGACTTCGACAGGAAGGAAACTCCGCAATATATTTCAGAAAGCATATTTGCACACGACGTGTATGTCACCGTCGAATGGTTGGTGGTCGGGAGTTGGCGACACAAGCGCAACCAGTGCTCATCCTCAAGTTAAAGTTAAAGTCTGACTGCCCGACTGTCACTGCCCGACCGGAAACAAAAAACAGTCGCATCATGGTGTGCGCAAAATAGTTCAACATCGAACCCCACAAACAGGAACTATTCCCTATTCTGTGAAAGGCTACTCTGGGATAGTGAAAGTGATAGGATAGGGCGGTCGGAGTGCATCTTTCTGGCATGGTGCGTCTATCGCCTCACCACAAACTCGCTGGAGAAAGCTTCGACTGGGAGTTTCTAGCCAAAAATATGTTTTTCTTTCATCTCACTTGAAATCACACTTTGAATCTCACTTGAAACCTGCCCCCTTCCTCAGTTTATTCATTTCAACATTTCTGAGGGCCCCATCCCTCTCTGTCATCTCTGCTGAGCCCCTGCAATTAACGTAAGCCCCTGATTTATACTGAATTCCCATGAACGTAAAATTGTGCCGTTATCTGACATGGATGCCTTCCTTGACGGATCCAGGACTTCGTTAAGGAGTGGGTGGTGGGGGTTGAAATTTTGAAAGGACGCCTTTTCACCCGGAGGGGCGCCTTCGGGTACACAATTCGTTGAGGGTGAGGGTGGGGTGGGTGCACTTGACTTCCCCGGAGGGACGCCCTTTCCACTTGGAGGAGCGTCCCATCTCCATCAGGGGAGCCTTTCGTTGAGCTAAGAGAGGGCGACCGCCTCTTCGTCACTCCTTTGCATTCGTCCCTGGGTGTCCTGCTGGGAACGCGATACGCTCTGCTAAGAATGGACGCCCGCTCTGTAAAGTGATGTTCGCCACCGAGAATAGGCTATCTCTCACCTGGGAATGGTATCCCCGTGTGACCGTCTGCAGACTGCCGGAGCTCCAGAACTATGTTGGCCTCTGGTGACACCACTGATGCAATACACCCTTGCTTGCTACCCGTGCTACATGACACATGCATTTTTGGAAGAGTTCACCATCGGTTGAAGCACTGGCGTAGGCCAGTGCACAGCCATTCAGAAACGAAACTTTCACCGCTGTGATCGTCATCGAGCTGCCCATCCGATGGTTCTGATTTTCGACACAGGCGGCTCACCAGACAGAAAGATCGGTAGAATTGCTCATAAGACGTGTATTGTCACCAAATCAGTGCTTGTCGCTGTCCTCCCGGTGGTCTGTGCCTATCGAGAATAGTCTCTTGAGACGAGTGGATCCGGACTGGTGACTCCGACATCGCTCCCGCGCGATGGAGGGTCAGGTCATTTCGCCACTCTGCCACGCACACCACACTGGTGGCTGATTGGTGCTGATTGTGTTCTAGAATGCATTGCTTTGCTGCCTCGTTGAGTGTGCTGACCAGTGGGGTTTTGAGACGTTTCTCTACAGCTCACGGTAAGTGGCTTGAAGGAGTGACAATTTCCGGATGATGCTTTTTCCACTGGTAAAATTAAATGTTGAGCATGCAAAATAGTGGTCGTGTATATGCAGGTGGTGCGCAAGGACCAGGGTTCGAGATCTCTCACGATGCCAGGGGGGAGAAGGGTCGAAGTCCTTATCGTCAAGACATATTTTCGAATTGAATGGAGACAACGAGAAAGTAACATTAACAGGGTGTCAAACCAGGGGGTCCAGACCCCGACCCACCCGAGATCTCCGGCCATGGCAAGGACCATCTGCTGAGACAAGAACTTCACTCGTGGGTGTGGTTGCAGATCCACCGGGGGCTCCGACCATCGCCGGCTATTCGGACGGCCAGGTGGTCGTCAAGGGCGACCCGGTGACCTTGACCTGCACATCGGAGGGCGGCAACCCTCCGGCCAGCCTGGTCTGGCTCAAGAACGGCCGTCGGGTGAACTTCGCCAGCGAGAACACCACCGGCGCCGCCGTTGCGCGCTACACGTTCACCGCGGATCAGTCCGATCTGAATGCCATCTACCGGTGTGAAGCGTCGTCCCTGGTTCATCCACAACCAATGGTGGCGCTGGTGCAAATGACAGTACACTGTGAGTAGCTTCCGGTACATTGAAACATGTACATTGAAACATGTGCATTGAAAGAGAATGCCTCACTTTAAAATGGATGTCGCGCTTGCATCTGATGCCACGATCTTGAGGCCACATACATATGTCGTGTCATATGTTTGAATGATAGTGTGAGATGCTAAGAAATTAGCATCACATGTGCGCATGTAATATTAACAAACGCACGTGCGCTTGTTGTTTCTTAGTGGTTTCTTGACTCGGTTAAGAAAGAGCTTGGCATCTAACCTCAGTTTGCGCCTGTCGTTGGTTTTGGTTCATCCCGGAAGCATGCTCTAGTACTAACGAGAAGATAGGCGTCACCACATGGATTTGATTTGGGGGTAGGACGAGAGCGGGATTGGAACTTTTTATACTTTTGGGAGGGTTCAAGCCCCTCCCCCCCCCAAAGCTGACATAAGCCCTCCCAATAATTTTGGATAATAGCATGGGACCCTATGAAGTGGGCCTCCCCAACCGTTTCTGGTCCTCACATTTCCTCCATGCAATGAACTCTCCAAATCATTTCAGAGACGTTTTCTCCCTGGATTCTCGGGGCGATTTTATCCGTGCAATGCATGATAGGTGTCGTGCTAAATGTCATGAAGATCCGGGGAGGGGACGCGTTCCCTCGTCCTCACCGTGGCGACGCCCACGGTTAGAAGATCCGAGCTTCATGTGGAGCCTTTTTCAATATTTATGGAGCATACTGAGTGCTTGATTTCCAAATTTCGTCTGTATTTGATCTATCCCTAAATTGTGTTCTCAAAATTCGTAGCACTGATATTTCGTAATCTTGCATTCGCCACGAGCATCATGTCCTGTTATTGGCGATATTTCAAGTCGAAAAGGTCGTGCAGTCCCATTAATGGGCCCAGTGTCACTGACTGTTTGAATATATCAGCAGATTGGTGATTGGAATGCTGCTAACTGCATGCAATTCATTTTATACTACATGTCAAACCGTGAAAATATGCTCTTCTGCACTCTTGCAGCAGGTCATTCTAAAAAAATGTGACTCAGTCTTTTCGAATTAACGCTCCAGAAACGTCAGTGTACGTCGAAGTGTCGGTGGCGAAAGCGGTTGCGTTTGAAACACCGGCACTTAATTTGAACTGAACATAGCTGCTCATTGTCCCAGACCGTAGCATAAGCACACTTTTGCCGCCATAAATAGTTTATTTGGCAATGCGCTGCGGTGCGGATCGTTCACCGTCTTCCGTCTCCCTTCGATGTTCAGCGCGAGCTTTGACGCGTATTTCTCATTCGTTTCACCCATTTGTTGGCTTCGCGACGCATTTACATGTGGGCGTTTTGCCAATGATGGCTGTCTGGTCGGTATAAAAATTGCACGCTTCTACTTAGTTCATCGGCTGGAATTGATGCGGCCAATCATTTATCGTGTTATCGTGGCAAGCTGGCGACTCCATGTTCCAACAAGGATCGGAGCTACATTTCCGCAAATTTGCTCCATTTGGATTACTTGCATTGCATGCTATCAAAAGCGCTAAGATCAAGATTCAGTGCTACAGAAACCCTGGCAAATGCCTCGTAAGCCTGGTGCGCGACTTCAAAGAAGCTTTACTGGTTGGTTATAGAATGTCTGAGCTCATCGAGAATGTTTCTTCATTTCTTCACTCTGATGTCATTGCTGAGAGGCGCCGGCAGCTCCACTAGAAATTATATAAAAACTGTCCGTTAGTGCCCAGATCTTTGGCGATATGCCTACGAATACTAATGTTCAGAAAGGTCAGGAAAGTTGCCGATAACTATGGCTCTGTGTCGTTGTTACCAATTTGCTTCGATTTCTCTCTTGAAATCGTGATTGAGACCACGTACGAAGCATATCTAACATCCTTTCCACCATCCCACCATCCCAGCAGGGCTGCTAAGGCCCCAACGCTCGTGTGCCACGAATCTCTTTCATACTTCAGCGCCGAAATAGCTGCTGGTGGCAGGTACCCCCGCAGATGAGACAGACCAGCCAAAACTCTATAGCCTCTATAGCAGTACCGAACGTCTAGAGACGTGTGAGTCCCAGCTCAGGGTATGGTCGAAAGCTATGTCAATAATTTTAGCTTCCAGAGTCGGTGAGAGATAATGATAGCGGAGCTTGCCAGCGAAATGTTCAGTGGCAATCAAATTCTGGTGGCTGTCCAGAAGCATGAATTGAATTTTGTCGACGTCCGAATTCAACTTCTAGCCCACTGGCTCGAAGCTGGGTATCGAGAGGAGGCCGCATCCTCTTAGCATGCCCGACCATAACCTCGCAGCCAACAACCGAGGTGAACTATTCCTTCTTTGTCAGCTAGACGGGAGCAAGTGGTTCGATGAGATAGACCAGTCAAAACTCCTCATAAAATGAAGTCTTTATGGCATCGATGCTTCTTGGTTTTGGGCGCCATAGATGCCATCCGAGATTTTACGCTTTGAATTTCGTCCTTTTTATCACTAATCAAAATTGTTGTAATCGGCCTATTGCACAACTACTGCGCATCCGACAACAGATTCGGGTTGTGGGCTAAGATGCAGTGGCGCAGAGGCCCAAGGACAGAGCCCTGAAAAAAACACCCACGCTTTTAGGCAGTGTTGAGGATTTTTGTGGTGCCATCTGAGACGTCAGTGAGTGGGCGCTCCGGGTGTGGTTATATGGAGATAGACGGAAAACCAAGAAGTATCAAGCCATTAGGAATTACTTTTGTGGGGAGCTTTGAGTGTTCTGGCACATCGAAGCACGTACTCAAACCCAGCAGACAAGAAGGGATATTTCACTTTGGTCGTTGGCTGGTAGAGAGAATGCAATCGGGCATTGATGTCAGCGCGATTTTGATGAAGTGACGAGGCCGGAAGCCGTGCTGGCAGGAGACAGGAGATGGTTTTCGGAAAGGTAGCTGTAGAACTACCGGCGGACTGCACGCTCTACAATTTTGCAAGAGTCGGAACGACACAGAGTGGTCGAAAATTGGAAGGATTAGAAGGATGATCCGATTTGAAAATAGGATATACAATGGAATGCCTTCAGTAGTCGGGAACATCGGAGTTGAAAATGCCTGAATTGACCAAATGCAGTACCACCGTGCAGAAGTGTATCGAGGCACCTCCGATTCGTGAAGATGCTGACGTCGCAGCCACCACAGGCCGACGAGCTGCTTATGCCGAACACGATCTCCCGCGGACCAGATAGCTAGCGGCGTCAGCACGAATTTATAGTGAAGCAATAATTGAGACGGAAGCAAATTGCATGCACACTTAATTATTCACCATCGATCCACGTGGTATTAATCCTCGTCAAACATGGGCTTGATATGCCGTCCTCTTCATTTGCCACGGTAGCCTTTAAGCTAGGAGCCGAAATTGGGCCACTGGCATCTAGGAATCGTGGTTAGTGTAGCTATTATCAAGTATAGTCGTTAGGCAAGGAACTTAAATTTTCAGTAGTGGAATGTTGTTTAAATGGGCACACATTACAATTAATACCAATGTCAGGTCATATCAGAGTCACCGAGATGTAGTGTCATTCCAGTGTACTTCGATGCATAATTGAAGTCATGCGCCAGGTAAAACACCCCTTGAAGTTCACGAAGTGATACTATTTGTTGA